>JAVTVY010024533.1:0-77500 GCA_036873755.1 Hanleya hanleyi
AAGAAACAAGCTGGCTGGTATTACAACGGATGAAACAGAATCCTAATATGACTTGGAATGATAAAGGCGAACTCCTGGTACAGAATCAGGTGGTCCCCGGGACCCACATGACGGATTTAGTGAATGATCTGATGCGTCAACGCAGATCGCACACCGATCCTCGAGGATGGGAGGTCTTCGCTCAAGGCTTGAAAGACATGCATGTACCACAGGAATTGGTGGGGAACCCCACCGCTGGGCCTTTATGCAGCAAACCCAGCAATCGCCGAGTCGTGCACCACGACTCTCACCACAACCTTCTTGGGAAGCCGACTGGGAACCGGAGTCACCCCCCAAAACTCCACCACCATCACAACGGGCACCTTCTTTTCAGGCCTTTAAAAAACCACCCTCGATCAGGACACCCCACATCTCCAGAGCCGTGACACGTAGCAAGTCAACGCGACGAACACGACGCCGGACACAACCGCCCAAGGCCTGGAACACCTATTAAAACCAACAGCAGCAGCAGCAGGACAGCTCAGTCGCCATGTTTTACCTGACCCTACCCAGTAACAGTTCGCTGGATGTGTTTCCTGACAACACCGTGGCCAAGTACGTCACCCAGTTACCACAACCGTTACATTTACCTGGACGCTGGGAATGTGCCCTCGTGGATATCCAATACCCTTACTCGTGGTACAACGTGCGAGCCAATGAAGTGTGGTACGAGGTGACCTACGAAGGCAAAAACACCCGACTCACCCTGCCCGAAGGCCAATACGATACCCCAAAAGAGTTCATGGGTGGGCTGTCAAGACTGATGCATTATAAGGCGCTACGGGGGGTGACGGATAGTGCAACACGCCTGATAGCCTTGCGCTTCAAGAGAAACGTGTTCTTCGATGTCAACGTACACAACGACAAGGCACAGCTTACCGTCACCGATACCGTGAATGTGAAACTCAGTCCTATACTACAGCAAATGCTGGGTTTCGATCTACAGACGTTCGCTGGTCCCTCCCAACACCATGGCGAGATGCCGATGGATATGAAGTCGGGTATGTACGGACTCTACGTCTACTCGGACGTGGTGGACAACCACATCGTGAGCGATATCAACACACCTCTGTTACGGGTGGTCCCCATTAAAAAGAAGTATGGAGGTCAAGTCACCCACAGTTTCACCCACATGCTCTACTTGCCCGTACGACAAACTGACATCAACACGATCACGGTGGATATAAGAGATGACACGGGACGACCGGTGGCATTCGAACGAGAAAAAGTGGTGCTGACACTTCATTTTCGACAAGCACGTGCTCCCCACTTTGCATAATGAAAGTACCTTACGAGTGCGATGCACGCAGCTATGCCGACTATTATGCCCAACAGGCCGAGGGTGGCTTTCCGGTCTTTAGCGGTGCACGCATGCAACGAGGACATGGTCTGGGGAACATACTCGGCAGCATTGTGAAAACGTTCCTGCCCTTGGTGACGCGTGGGGTGAAAGCAATCGGCAAACAAGCGGTACGCAGTGGACTGCAAGTGGCCGGTGATGTCTTAGGGGGTACGGCACCCAAAGAATCCTTGAAACGGCGGGCCAAAGAAGCGGGAGGCGTCTTGGTGGCCAAAGCACAACGCACCGTTGGGAATAAAAGAGCTGCTCCACCGAGACCACGCACCAGTCGACGACCGACCCAGCGACGACGCACATCCAAGAAGACAAAGGATATCTTTTCTTAAAACATGGCCTTAATCCACGCCGAGTCCTGCCCCTCCACCAACAGTGAATTTGATTTGTGGACCGTGCCGCCCACACAAACCAGTGTCGAACAAGGATTATGGTGGAGCATCTCCCGCTCTCCAGCATCAACGAAACCGGGCCCATCGAGTTCACCATCAGTAATGCGGATACGGCCTATGTGGATTTAGCCCATACCTACTTGTATGTGAAAGCCAAGGTGGTCAATGGAGCTGGCACCAGAATCGCTGACCAAGCAACGGTGGGCCCGACGAATCTCTGGCTGCACTCGATGTTTCAGCAAGGTTGATATTTTTCTCAGCGACAAACTCATCAGTGACTCCACCAACACGTACCCCTATCGAGCCTACATCGAGACACTGTTGTCGTATGGCCGAGAGGCTAAAAAATCTCAGCCAACAACCGCTTTATTCTACGGGGACACGGCCGAGCACATGGACACGGCGGACAATGGGGGATATAACAAACGGAAGGCTTTCACTGCGAACAGTGCCTCGGTGGATATGATGGGTCGACTGCATGCAGACATGTTCATGCAAGACCGGTACCTCTTGAACAAGATCCCCATCAAAATCCGACTGATACAGGCGCCTCCGACCTTCGCCTTAATGGCCACTAACGTAGAGGGGCATGCAGCGGACTATAAGATTGTCATCCAAGACGCAGTCCTGTATGTCCGAAAAGTGAAACCGAATCCAGCCGTTCAATTGGGACACATGAAAGCCTTGGAAACAAAACCAGCCCAGTACCCTATCCGACGTGTACAAACCAAAGTGTTCTGTGTGCCTGCTGGAAATATGAGCGCCAACAAAGAAAACCTGTTCCTGGGGGAACTACCCAAGCGATTGATCCTGGCCTGTGTGGAAAATACCAGTTTCAGCGGAGCCTACCCAGAGAATCCGTTTGACTTTCAACATTTCGGCATCAATTTTGTGGCCCTGCATGTGGATGGACAGCAGGTGCCAGCCACGGCCTTAACACCGAACTTTGGGCGGAGGAATTTCATTCGAGCCTATCAGAGCCTGTTTACAGCCACCGGTCAAATCAACCAGGACGAAGGGAATATGATCAGTCGGGAGGACTACGCGAACGGATAAACGTTGTTCTGTTTCGATTTGACTACGGTTGGAAAACCACTTTGCACGAGTCCTCCGGAGCACCGTCAATGTGATCTGCTACGCCGAGTTTGACAACATCATTCAAGTGGACAAGGCGCGCAACGTCCTGTGTGACTTCTCCACCCAACATGGATACAGACCAGATAACCACCGTGCTGGAGAATGACCCAGAGACACGTAGGGTCTTTCAAGGGGTGTTCGCCCGAGATGTGTTTCCATTAGACCGTATGTATCCGGCTGCTTACGTTCTCAACACGGACCCGATGGATCGACCCGGTGAACACTGGGTGGCCGTGTACTTGACAGAACAGCAGGGGGAATACTTTGACCCGTACGGTCTGCCACCCCTCCATCCCGATTTAACAGACTTCATGGATCAAGGCACAGAGACGTGGTGTTGGAACAGTCAAACGTTGCAAAGCCTGACCAGTGGCGTGTGCGGACAATATTGCTTGTTTTACCTGTACCATCGATGCCGGGGAAGACCCTTATCTACTATCGTACAGATGTTTGACGAGTACCCCCAGGCCGAGGACCGCGATGTACTCGTCTATGACTGGGCCGCCCATCATTTCAATGTACAAGCCCCGTTCTGGGCTTAAGTTAATGACAAGCCCCTTGTTCTGGGCTTCAATGTACAAGCCCCTTGTTCTGGGCTTCAGTTAATTACAAGCCCCTTGTTCTGGGCTTCAGTTAATTACAAGCCCCTTGTTCTGGGCTTCAGTTAATTACAAGCCCCTTGTTCTGGGCTTGAGTTTTCACGTGGTTGTTCTCACGTTGTTGTTGTTCACTGAATAAAAAAAATGAGATCTCACCAAAAAACCCTGTCTTGTGTGTTTTATTCCTAATGCATCAATGTCCAATGTGGAGATTCAGTCAAACTGAAATCAGTGGTGTAGGATGGGGCCAAAATGTAACCCATCAAGTTTAGAATGCAAGAGCACTATAGTAAAAAATAGAGAGCCAATGAAATCAGCCTACAGACCAAGTACGTGTCTTTGGTCTAGGTTTGGAGCGGGCATTTCATTGAGGTACGTGTATACGGTGAGTGAAGAGACTCGTCCAACACGTATAGATTATGCTGATGACTATAAGTTCTAGGTAACCCATCAAGGTTAGAATGCAAGAGCACTATAGTAAAAATAGAGAGCCAATGAAATCAGCCTACAGACCAAGTACGTGTCTTTGGTCTAGGTTTGGAGCGGGCATTTCATTGAGGTACGTGTATACGGTGAGTGAAAAGACTCGTCCAACACGTATAGATTATGTTGATGACTATAAGTTCTAGGTAACCCATCAAGGTTAGAATGCAAAAGCACTATAGTAAAAATAGAGAGCCAATGAAATCAGCCTACAGACCAAGTACGTGTCTTTGGTCTAGGTTTGGAGCGGGCATTTCATTGAGGTACGTGTATACGGTGAGTGAAGAGACTCGTCCAACACGTATAGATTATGACTATAAGTTCTATGAGCATAATGCATGAAAGTGGCTTTGAACACCGTATTAGCCAATCAGTGGCCTAGATTGGAGCCAAAGGTAACCCATCCATGTCCAGAAAAACATTACCCGGGTATACAAGAACCCAGATGTAGGCACGGACGTCAGCGAAAGCACACCGTGAATACCCCAATTCGATTGGCTGATTGTTCGACCGCTGATTGGTTCTTTTTCTCGACCGCTGATTGGCTCTTTTTCTCGACCGCTGATTGGTCCAAATGGAACTGCCCATCTTTCCCAGGTTCATCTAGAATCCCCTTTTTGTGCTCAAGCTCTGACTATAGCGATGCCGCAACATTGTCTCATTGGACATTGGACCGTCTGACCTGGAGGTGACCTTTGACCTTTTGACCCGCGGCCGCGCGCGCGCGCGCACTGCCGGGGATGACGCGGGATGACGCGCGCGCGCGCGCGCTGCGGGGCGCTGGGGCGGGAAAACACCCCGGCGGTTGAACATTGGAACTCTTGTGGGTTTGGAGGATGAACATACGGACGTCTAAGGGAAAAAATTGGAACTCTTCTATGTTTGAAGGTAGTGTTTAGTGAAAACCCGGAAGTGACGTCACAACCCACGTCACCTGCGTATATACTCCTGTAAAATAGAGCCGATTTTATTTCTTTGGAAGGGGCAAGGTCAATAGGACTTGCGCTTTTTATACTACTAAACTGTGAAGTAGATTACATCTTACATAGGCCTTAAGGCCGTGATATGCATATGAAGTATTCTGGGGCATGGTCAGTACTTTCCAATTTTCCCTTCGTCTACTACTCGCCGATTTTTTTGATTTTTTTTATATTATTTATTTATTTATTTATTTATTTATTTCCTCGAGAGCTTTAAAATAAGACCTCACTCTACCCCATCGGGCCACTAGTGCTCCACCTAGACTCCAACATGTCCACCCCGTATGGATTTATACATACTAATATCCCAGTATATGAGTGTATATGGGTCTATATGGATCTATATACAAGCCTACCCGGTACTTTGATAGTTTTTTTCCATCGTATTCTACATGATCAACCTCATAGCTCATAGTAAAATCCATAAAAAAAAACCGACCACCCCTATACCCATACAGGCCAAATATAGCGGACATGATCTTCGCCTGGGAATTGGTCTAGTCCGAGTTGTCTCCCTTGCACCAAAGCGTATAGATGGGACTGTGGTTTGGCTGGCGCGATTATCCGGGCAAATTGACCTTGAGCAGCCATTTTGTTAGCGTTTTGTTAGCGTCCTGCATACGGAGGACGATTTCACTGATCATTGTGTTGTTTTCTGAGCTGGGGAACATTCTCTGTCGCAGTTTATAACGGAACTTTCTTCCTTTCGGTGTCCGCTGAGATCAATAATGTGACGAAACTCTGCATGATTCATCGCTTGCATGTATACCCGTCACACGTGGACTGTAATCGAGGGAGTATGCTGTGTTGTGTTCGAGCGGACGCATAAATTTGTGTGATATCAGACAGGAAACGTGAAAATTGATATTCTTTCACAGATTTCGAAGTGTATACAGTTCTGGTGAGCTGAACGCAGCCTTTATGAGCAGCGATTGAACGATGATGTAGGCCACCGAACAGGTTTTGTGGAATCAACATTCTGTAACACTCCCCCCCTCCCCCCTTGACTGGAGGGATTTTATCGGACATCTGCAGTACGGAACGCTATTTGTTGCATACATTCGCTTATCGTGGCAGTCCGTATAATTTGTCAATTTTTGTGTTTGGTTTCGTGAGAGAGGACGACATTCGTTTTCATCAGTGCAAAACTCCCGCCCCCCGACCCGCACCACAACAGTGAAAGCTGGTGGATGAAATTCTACTCCACGGGAACGGTAACGAATGAATGGAATATCTTACCAAACTCTCAGGTAGGATGTGGGTTTCAGGAGTTCACCGGGTGTGACAATTTCTTTATAATGATTTGTGATAAAAGCGGGTAAAACCTAATGTCAAAATCTCGTTGAAGGTCACGGAGATGTCGATTTATTGCTGATCAGCTGATTTCCAGGACAGACAGACATTATCTCGGCTCTTTTCTCTTCGAAATTCTTGTAATTTTCTCAATACAAATAAATATTTAAATTGACTCTGAGTTTTCTGTTGGCATTATTTCAGCAATATTATGCACTAAAATCTGATGATTCGAAATAAAACTAGGAAATTTTTTATCTTTGGGCAATGGTAACACAACACTATACAGTGTGCATGGAAAAATTTTTTTTAGCAGATACCACCATATTGCACTGACTGACACCCACAGGCCGCCATCTTGTCCCACCACCCACACACGCCGCCATCTTGTCCCACCACCCACAGGCCGCCATCTTGTCCCACCACCCACAAGCCGTGTAGACTATAAATAACGTGTAGTCTGTTCCCATTTATTCACAAAAGACAATTATGAGTTCAAGAAGACGACCCTTGTTTACCCACCACCCTGCGAGAGATCCAAGACATGATGCTGCTGCTACAGAACACAGAGAGATGGTTAGCAGTGAAGAGGTTGGAGGAATAACGATAACCACAAGTTTTCAGAGGGTTCTTGAAGACGAAACCACGTTAATACGCAGTACAGAAGAACTTGCGGGAGAACTCCGGCGAAATATAAGAGCAGAAGAAGATAGACGCTTGCAAAGACTAAGTCAACAACAGGATGAAGAAATCAACAGAATGGAAGCCATTGAAGAAGGAGAAAACGAGGACAATGATATCACGGATGGGGAAGAAGACGGAAAGGGGGAGGGAAATGGAATAGCCAAACAATTTTTTTTTACAATTTAATACGAAAGGAAAACAAGATTCATGGAGCCAAAAAAAATCTTTTTCATTTTCTATGTTTTTTTAACAATTAAACATTGAAATTAGTGAAAAAAAAGGGTGAAAAGGGGAAATTGGAGGGGGGGACAAGGGGTAAGCAAGGTTGATGGAATAGCCCCAATTTTTTCTTTAAAAATGGACCAATGGGGTCGAGTGAGGTATCAAATTGAAGGTTAGGTGAAGGGGCATGTAATGGGCTGGGTGTGGGATTGAACTATCGGCATTGTGCGCATGCGCGGTGGCCGAAAGGTATGGAAATAGACGTTTTGGAGCTAGGGGATAGCCAAAATTTTTTTTTTTAAAATGGACCAATGGGGTCGAGTGAGGTATCAAATTGAAGGTTAGGTGAAGGAGCATCTAATGGGCTGGGTGTGGGGTTGAACTATCGGCCTTCTGCGCATGCGCGGCGGCCGAAGGGTATGAAAATAGCCTTTTTGGAGCTAGGAGAGCCCCTAATGGTCCAATGGGATCGAGTAAGGTATCAAAGTGAAGCATTCATGAAGGGGCATCTGATGGACTGGGTGTGGGGTTGAATTAGGGTGATTCTGCGCATGCGCGGCGGTCAAAAGGGTATGAAAATAGCCTTTTTGGAGCTAGGAGAGCCCCTAATGGACCAATGGGGTCGAGTGAGGTATCAAATTGAAGCATTCATGAAGGGGTATCTAATGGACTGGGTGTGGGGTTGAATTAGGGTGATTCTGCGCATGCGCGGCGGCCCAAGGGTATGAAAATAGACGTTTTGGCATCTAGGGGAGCCCCTAGTGGACCGATGGGGTCGAGTGAGGTATCAAAGTGAAGCTTAGGTGAAGGAGCATCTAATGGACTGGGTGTGGGGTTGACATATCGATAAAAAATGGATATGACCTTGAACTGATCACGTGACCTCCCCGTGATGACAAATACCCAGAACCAAGTGAGTACATGCATCCCATAGTCCCAGGTCACGCCCGATTCACGCAGACCGGAAGTGACGTCATACACCTGCGCACAACCGTGATGGAAAAAAATGGATATGACCTTGAACTGATCACGTGACCTCCCCGTGATGACAAATACCCAGAACCAAGTGAGTACATGCATCCCATAGTCCCAGGTCACGCCCGATTCACGCAGACCGGAAGTGACGTCATACACCTGCGCACAACCGTGATGGAAAAACCCCAGAACCAAGTCAGTACATGCATTCCATACAGGCAGACGAGGTCAAAATACTCGCTTCTGATTGGCTGTCAAAGGTCAGGTAAGTCACAGTGCTCCGCAAAAGTAGTGCAATGAATACTCCCCTACCCTAAAAATCGACTCCTTTTATACGTTTTTCTATAATCCGCCATCTTGTCCCACCACCCACAGCCGCCATCTTGTCCCACCACCCACAGCCGCCATCTTGTCCCACCACCCACAGCCGCCATCTTGTCCCACCACCCACAGCCGCCATCTTGTCCCACCACCCACAGCCGCCATCTTGTCCCACCACCCACAGCCGCCATCTTGTCCCACCACCCACAGCCGCCATCTTGTCCCACCACCCACAGCCGCCATCTTGTCCCACCACCCACAGCCGCCATCTTGTCCCACCACCCACAGCCGCCATCTTGTCCCACCACCCACAGCCGCCATCTTGTCCCACCACCCATAGCCGCCATCTTGTCCCACCACCCCCACACACACGCATGCGCACACGCCCCAATACCGCCCCATTGTGACGTCACCCAAGGTTCTTCGCATGCGCAGTGAGGCGCCATTGCGCCAATTCCTGTTTTGTATACTACTCACGGCGGAAGCAATTCATGATTGGGGGGGCTACTATCACAGCACAATTAGGCGAGGGTCCAGGGGCCGCCTAGGCCCCGGAAGCTCCAGGGTTCTTAGATGGCCGGAGAGGCGTTCTAGCGTATTTCCGAGCGATAAAACAAGAAATCCTGGCCTGTGTAAACTCCATTTGTGTTGTCTGTTTTCCAACATTTTTAAAATATTCATCGTCAAGGAAAATGATGTTCGGAAGTATAAATAATTTTAATATATATCAATCCAAAGGTTAATTGAGCTTCGATCATGTCACTGGCACAGAGATTTTTTTCTATTTGTTGGGGAGCCTTTTGTCTCCTTGTGAGTCATGTACCGGTATATTGAAAATTCTACCGCCGTCAGCGAACGTGCCACTGCATGTTGCTGTATGTCCATAGGGAAGAACCGATTGTCGGTGTTGACGAATTCATTCGCTATATCAACCAAGGTGATGGAATACGAACAACTTGGTTGATATACATGTAGCGAAGGAAGTCATCAACAACGAGAATCGGAGACGAGTATTTGGTCGATTTTTGGAGTAGTCATGCACTCATAATTGATTGGCTGTTATAGCGTGTATTAGAGCAGCAGTTTACGAACACAACGTGTAAATCATGTGAATAAGCAAGGATGTCTCTCATGTCTATACAGGGGCGTCACTAGGATTTTAAAAGGGGGCGGGTGCTAATGTTTTCAATTTCCAAGAGCAGATGTAGTGAAAGTTCATAGGAGGGTCGACAATCACAGCCCAAGAGGTGAGGGTCCAGGGGCCGCCTAGGCCCTGGAAGCTCCGGGGTCATAGATCGCCGGAGATGCGTTCTGAGTGTTTCCCGGATATAAATCTGAACATAATTTATGCTGATCTATGGTCCTTTTTCACGTTTATTTCGTATTTATAAGAACATATCGATGTTGTGAAAAATCCCATCACACCACACCTGAATCCATTTGACTTTCTAGTTATATTTAATACATACAAAACGACGACATTTACCCCATGTTACATAGAACCCAATACTAGTACCAATATGAATGATTTACAGAAAGCTAAAATGAGCGAATCTTGTCAGACCAACAGGGGAGGGAATCTTCGGGGTCATAGGTTGCCGGAAATCCCCCCTGTCGATCCGCCCTTGATTTCCCATTCTTCACCATAGCTGGAATGCGCACCAAGGGCAAGCGTTTCTAGGGGGTCCGGGTGCGTATCCCCGCCGGAAAATTAAGAAATGTTTACGCCCTTTTCCTGCATTTTAGCGTATTTTAATGCTAAACTGGGATTTTATATCTTACATAACTGTCGTATTTCCAATCTACGGACATAAAGAGGGGTGCGTTCGCCCCACACGCACCATGGGTAGCGACGCCCTTGTTATAACTTATCGGAAATTAAAATCTGCATTCAATACAGATATAGATGTTTTCGCGTCGCTCTACTGGTTCACTATCTTTCTCTGTCTATTTTTTTTTTGTTTCGTGTGTGTGTGTTGGTGTTTTTCTGTTTTTGCTGGAAGTATTGGTGGGGGGATGGTCCCTCCTGCTCCAACTTAGGCGAAGGGACTAGGCACCCAAGACAGCGAACTGTAAAGAGCATGTTGATGACGGTTTTCATGTGATTGACAAAATAAATATCAAGAATATGCTTATATTAAACATATGTTCATTTTCTTCCTAATTTTGATGAATACAAGGCTGAACAATCAAATAACATTATTTTATCTTAGCTGATAGCCTATCACGAAACGTCCAGGACATAAGAGTCAAGCGGCATTTGTCTTAGTAATTGGGGGCATACATGGTGTGAAGATTTAATTTTATATGGTATAACACTATTAACCTTTTGTGAACCTAAAAAATACTAAACAATGCTGGTAAAGCTTTGACTGGCCCACTAATGCTGGGCAGTTGTAAATAGTTTTAGTTATGCGATAGATATGCGACGAAGACAATTCATTTTACTATTCATTTCGAAAATACGTATATGTATTGAAGTATTTTTGCGTTGACATCATAGGAATTTTAGACAAGTTGGCCAAATTATTGGGGGGCTTCAGCCCCCGTAGCCCGGCTCCGTCGTGCCTGTATAGCTGCGTGCATCGCACTCGTAAGGCACCTTCATTATGCAAAGTGGGTAGCACGTGCTTGTCGAAAATGAAGTGTTAGCACCACTTTCCCGCGTTCGAATGCCACCGGTCGTCCCGTGTCATCTCTTATATCCACCGTGATCGTGTTGATGTCGGTTTGTCGTACGGGCAGGTAGAGCATGTGGGTGACTTGATCTACATACGTCTTTTTAATGGGGACCA
This sequence comes from Hanleya hanleyi, assembly GCA_036873755.1. Lineage (NCBI taxonomy): Eukaryota > Metazoa > Mollusca > Polyplacophora > Lepidopleurida > Hanleyidae > Hanleya > Hanleya hanleyi. Next base: position 11,275 of record JAVTVY010024533.1, read on the forward strand.
CCCGTAACAAATGTGTGTTGATATCGCCCACGATGTGGTTGTCCACTACGTCCGAGTAGACGTAGAGTCCGTACATACCCGACTTCACATCCATCGGGATCTCGGCTTGGTGGGCGGTGGGATCAGCGAACGTCTGATCGAAACCCAGCATTTGCTGTAGGATAGGACTCAGTACGACACTCGCGTTGGCGGTGACGATAAGCTGTGCCTTGTCGTCGTGTGCGTTGTAATCGAAGTCCACGTGATTCTTGAAGGGAAAGGATTTGATGGGTTTTGATGTATTCGTGACCTTCCGTAGAGCCTTATAATGCAACAGTCTTAACAGCCCACCCATGAACTCCTTGGGGGTATCGTATTGGCCTTCGGGGAGGGTGAGGCGGATGTTTTTGCCTTCGTAGGTCACCTCGTACCACACTTCATTGGCTCGCACGTTGTACCACGAGTAAGGGTATTGGATATCCACGAGGCCACATTCCCAGCACCCAGGTAAATGCAACGGTTGCGGTAACTGGGTCACGTACTTGGCCACGGTGTTGTCAGGAAACACATCCAGCGAACTGTTACTGGGTAGGGTGAGGTAAAACATGGCGACTGAGCTGTCCTGCTGCTGTTTGTAAAAAGCGGAAAACGGATCGAGGCTTGGTGAATGGATGCAGGCCCGTAGCCAGGGGGGTTATTTTGGGTTCGGGAAAACCGTCCTTTCGGAAATATTATATATTTTCCCCATATAAATGCCCTTTTCAAACTGAAGCGAACCCCCTATTTGCCCTTTTTCTCCATACAGCGAACCCCCTGATGTGCCCTTTTGGAGTGAAGGCGAACCACCCCTGAGTAAATCCTGGCTACGGCCCTGCGATGTATGTAGATTTATGATTCCATTCTTACGTTTGTTTCGCATAAGCAGGCACCGATATTGAAGAATATGCCTGCCTCCATTTGACTTCCTGGTTTTACACAAACAAAACAGGCCTATAACACACCACTACACCTGGTGCGCTCGCGGCGATAATTTTAGATACATATTAAAACTCCAACTGAAATAGTACACTCACAAACTACATGAATAGATGATAGTCTGTTTAATACACCTATAGATCTATACTCTAATTACATAATCCACATTCGTTTAATTTACATATCATTTTCAAGACATTATTTCTATACGTGGAATCCCAGGGTTCGCTGATCCCTAAAAAAAAAAATATTTTTTTTGCAGGTTTCATGGTGGAGGGCGGCCCCCCCCCCCCCCCCCCGTAAATCCGCCCTTGCCCTATTGGCTAACATGCCAGTTATCAATTGCCACCTGCTCAAGTGAGGCGTGTCCAGAATATGTCCATGTAATTTGTTAATTACCGGTAATGCAGGAAAGGGCGATCACAAATTTGGTTATCCTATCAAACGTTGAGTGTCATCACAGGTGTTTGCCAAGTTAATTAGCTGGGGGAGGTGGGTATCGTGAACTATAGAATACACTCTAAAGCCTCCCCTCCCCAGCTAATTTGGCAAACACCTGTGAGTGTCATCAACTCCTCAACGTTCGGCACAGTCCAATTCAAGGGAGATAACTCTGAATGCTACCAAGAGGTCTCGTCACTTACCCGCCATTTTGAGCGAAACTGGGTCAGGAAGCAAAGTTGGTAAACGGTGTTTTTTGCTTATATTTGCTTTATGCTGAATTGCTGATGGTTATGTCCCACTTTATGGACTATGTCTTGATGCCTTAAACTCAACGTACATTGTTCAGAGGAAGGATATTCACGTTAGCATGCAAGATAGTAAAGTGAATATAATGCAACGACGACCTCGGTCATGCAGCAGCAACAACAACAGCTTGTATAATTTGTCTGCACTAGACATCAACAGCAGCTGGGATCATCTTAGTCTTTAGTCTTGGGCAATTCTGCGCAGGTCTGGCAATTAATCATGGCTGGATATCCTGGTTTAGACAGCATCAAAAGTTTGCCTCACAGGGAATTGTTGAAAAAGTAAATGTAATACGCAGACTGAGACATGGGAGCTTGAAATAAAAGAATTAACGAGGTATATTAACAGGGAGCCCAAGCGAGGAATCGACACCCCCACATCGGCACCCTCACCAAAGTACGATATGTGCCATTATTCCACCGTTCCGCATGCCACACCCCGCAATCATCGTCAACCAAGCTCGTCAGACAACAAACAAAACATGTACCATACCATTTTTATCCGACCGCATCGATGGAAAAGGAAATCAGGAGAAAATCGGCAGCAAACTGGCCAAACACGCTCCTCTGGCCTCATCTACCGGAAGACGAATGACGTATCTGCGATTGTGGCGCGACCAAGAACACGTGACCAGCTAATGACTCGGTTAACCCTTTGGTATGCCTGACACAATATCAGTCACATCATGCTCCATGGTCACACACAGCCAGAAGCTCGTGCAGACTGACTATAATACACAGTGGATGACCAACAACGCATATCTGTGAACCTCAATAAATGGTATGCCATGTGCTGATAGTTAAAATTGTTTGAGACGATCAATTGATATACAGTCAGTCTGCACGAGCTTCTGGCTGTGTGTGACCATGGAGCATGATGTGACTGATATTGTGTCAGGCATACCAAAGGGTTAACCGAGTCATTAGCTGGTCACGTGTTCTTGGTCGCGCCACAAACGCAGATACGTCATTCGTCATCCGGTAGTTGAGGCCAAAGGAGCGTGTTTGGCCAGTTTGCTGCCGATTTTCTCCTGATTTCCTTTTCCATCGATGCGGTCGGATAAACATGGTATGGTACATGTTTTGTTTGTTGTCTGACAAGCTTGGTTGACGATGATTGTGGGGTGTGGCATGCGGAACGGTGGAATAATGGTACATATCGTACTTTGGTGAGGGTGCCGATGTGGGGGTGTCGACTCCTCGCTTGGGCTCCCTGTTAATATATTATAATACCCATACCTCGTTAATTCTTTTATTTCAAGCTCCCATGGACTGAGACCTCGCAACATCAATTTCAAAATTTCCTAAAGCACTTCGGGATATTGCGGAATACACGACTTGCCGAGTTATCACGCCTTTTTCAGGAGCAAGATTCGAATACAGCAATGCCTTCAACATGGGCCTCGGGGAAAATCACCTTCGTAAGTTTGTTTATAGACAGTGTCAGAAGCTGACGGGGACCTGGAATATCACAGAATCTTTCTCGAGCGAAAGAAGTCTGAAGAAATTATGTATAAAATCCTCTTTTATTCTAGGCCTATACTTACAGCATGCGTGGGACAAAAGTTTATTTCTCTTTGAGGCCAAAATCCACCACTATTTCATGTAAAATGCGATCGGGCATTCGTCTTAGCGATCAGATAATTTTTTTTTGTACCAACAGTTGACCGCACCTTTTCTATGACATTTCATCGTGGCATTTGGAAATTCTACCTAGTGTTTTTTTCTATAGTGAGAAAATATATGTTTTGCCCTATGTCGCCCATGCTTTGAAAAACAATAGGCATGTTTCCGAATTGGGAACGTTGCCAAATTCAGCAATCTTTCCATTTCCGAATTCGGCAACTGTTAGCAAATTTGACAACGTTTCCGAATTCCGCAATTTTCCAAACTGAAAGAGAGATTATTCAGGCACGGCAGAAGCTATAATAAGGTGAAGGTCCAGAGGTCGCCTAATCTGAGCTTCCTATGACCCTCCACGCCAGATGACGGATAATTTTTGACAGATTGTCTGGCTAGGGTCAGAGTTCTCTCCCATACAAAAAACCGCAAAATGGAATCAACCACGGGATCGCGCTACCTCATCCCAGTAGAACATTTTTTAAAAATGTATTTGGCCATTCTACAACACTCAACTCGCATACATTTATTAATTATTATTTCCCCTTCATTGTCAGCCCCAATTTATTAGATCCGTTTCATTCTTCATTTATTCTTCATCTATTCAGTATCAGCAACTTTACTTTCATTTCATTTGCTTCAATTAAACCACAACAGACCCAGTTTTCTGTTTGGAATGAGATAGAGGTTAATAGCTGTGAAGAACGTGACGGATCTTCTTAAATTTGGGCTGACAATGAAGGGAAATTATTCATTAATAAATATATGTGAGTTAAGTGTTGTAGAATGGTCAAATATTTTTTTAAAATAATGTTTAATGGGATGAGGTGATGTGACTCGGTGGTTGCTTCCATTTTGTGTTGTTGTTTTTTTGTATGGGAGAGAAATTTGTCCCTAGCCAGACAATCTCGCAGAAATTACCCGTCGTCTGGCATGAAGGGTCATAGGAAGCTCTGACTAGAGGCCACCTAGGACCCGGAAGCTCTGAGGTTTCAATGAATAAAATCGCAAATCATCATTCAGTAACGCCCATTCTTTGGGTTGTTTTATTTGTGTTTTGTAGGTCTCTGGAAATGGTTTGAAAGCCTAAACCTGAAATGGTGCACTCTGCTGGAATTTGACAGCATATTTCTGACTTTTGGGAACTACTTGTTAGGCTGCAAATGTGTCAGAATATCGATTCATCCTAGCTTCTCTATCGCACTAATAACAGGTATTTCCTAATCCACTCTCTATACTTAGCAGCACCTGTAAACTTCGACTGCTTTGCAGAAAAACGATCGTCATCATCATCAGAATCCGAACTCTCATAACGCATGTCAGACATATTGACAGCCTGGTTCCCAATACTGCGTTGTGCTTAATATAGGGCCTGCAGGTGCCCGATATGACAGAAAAGTGATAAAACAGTTTGAGAGTGGGAAAAGATGATAATGCAAACTGACAATCATGATTCCATAGGACATTCCATGTATGTCGCGTGCGTGGAACACTGACAACTTTACGCAAAATACTCGTTTTACAGATATTTTTATTGAGAATTGACATTGAAGCCCAATCAGTGAGTCTCACGCTGAATGTGTGAAAGTTGATATGTCTGTATATGATACAGTGTGTGTGATAAGTGTGGGATCATCGACAGTTGTGGCCCCCCCCCCAACGCATGCTGATGCTATTGCCAGTGAAGTGTAGGAATAATTAGTTTGTAACTAATTTAATTAATTGTAGTTGCACATGAAAAAAATTACTTGTTCTGAAGTGTCAAAAATGGCACCCTCAGTAGCACTGTTGAAATTTTAAACCTGATGCCAAGTTCATTCCGAAAAGTCCATTATCTTGGAAACACTGACCCATACATAAAAAGCCAATTTCATATCCAATAATGACCCTACCTTCTTAGCATGCTTAATGAGCCTGACTTATTACCCGTTGCCTTTTGATGTGTTAAGATGAAACCTCCTACCCCACAGTATTGCTTGGATTGAAATTTTGCAGCCAGGTCAGTGTGATCAAACTTATCTCAAACTTATATTGTACACTGATTGAGAGGATGCCACTGTTGTTTGGTAGGGTGCCTGTTCCATGTCCAGTCCATCTCTGTCATGCCTGGTGGAATGGTGTTTGTATAGTCCACGGAAAGTCTCCACCATGAATAGTGTGACATATGGGTGTGAACAGCGCATGGCCACCATGCTACAAGAGGCTCTGTGTCAGCAGATGGAGGCCCAGTCGGACATGTGTGATGTCACTCTCAATATTGGGGGAATTGTAAGTATTGGCCTACTCTTCCCTTTATGCAGAGCTTACCATGATAGTCCTTTGATGTAGGGCCTTTTGTGATGTCCCTTGATGCTGGGCCTATTGTGATAGTCCCTTTATGCAGAGCCTATTGTGATAGTCCCTTGATGCAGGGCCTATTGTGATAGTTCCTTTATGCTGGGCCTATTGTGATAGTCTCTTGATGCAGGGCCTATTGTGATCGTCCCTTGATTGAGGGCCAATTGTGATAGTTCCTTGATGCAGGGCCAATTGTAATAGTCCCTTGATGCAGAGCCTATTGTGATAGTCCCTTGATGCACGACCTACTGGGATAGTCCCTTGATGCAGGGCCTATTGTGGTAGTCCCTTGATGCAGGGCCTATTGTGATAGTCCCTTTATGCAGAGCCTATTGTGATAGTTCGTTGATTCAGGGTCTATTGTGATAGTCTCTTGATGCAGGGCCTATTGTGATCGTCCCATGTTTGAGGGCCAATTGTGATAGTTCCTTGATGTAGGGTCTATTGCAATAGTCCCTTGATGCAGGGCCTATTGTGATAGTCCCTTGATGCAGGGCCTACTGCGATAGCCCCTTGATGCAGGACCTATTGTGGTAGTCCCTTGATGCAGGACCTATTGTGGTAGTCCCTTGATGCAGGGCCTATTGTGATAGTCCCTTGATGCAGGGCCTACTGCGATAGCCCCTTGATGCAGGACCTATTGTGATAGTCCCTTGATGCAGGACCTATTGTGGTAGTCCCTTGATGCAGGGCCTATTGTGATAGTCCCTTGATGCAGGGTCTATTGTAACAGTCCCTTGACGTAGGGCCTATTGTGACAGTCCCTTGATTTGGGTCAATTGTGGTAGTTGATGCAGGGTCTATTGTAATAGCCCCTTGTCTGCAGGGTCTTTTGTGATAATCTCTTGATGCAAGGCCTATTGTGATAGTCCCTCGATGTAGGGCCTATTGTGATAGTCCCTTTATGCAGGGTTTGTTGTGATAGTCCCTTGATGCAGTGTTCTAATTTAAGAAAAATTTGAACCAGTCCGCCGGATTGGTGAGCCCAAAATGTAACCAGTATGCAAATATTTTTACTAGTCCATTAATATTAAATAAAAGATGATGTGGGAACATTTGTCATCATGAATATTTTGTGCTCTGTGATGGTTGCTACTAAATAAGAAATTAATAATTGTGCATTTCTTGAATTTTTTGAGCGCGTGTGAAGATAATCACAGACGACAAACCCCGTCTGCTAGATTTTGATGGCTACTTTGACTGCATGTGTCGTCGCGAAAAACACTGCTTCAACAAATGCCATTTCAAGCCAAAAAATCAGTAGATTTCTTTCGAAGTTGATGGAGAATATGTTTAAAATTGTCCTGGTAAACATGATCAGGTCGACTGAAGCGTAATCATGTTGCTGATTTCTCGATTCCCGACCTGGAATTGGGAGCTTTATTTTCTGAAAAGATCGCCAACCTGCATTGCCATGCTGCATTACAGTCACACTTTACGGTATGCTGACAGTGTTCGCACCGCTTTACGGTTGTTGTTGTTGTTGTCGTAAAACGCGGCCGTGGTCGTGATTTCGTTGGAATTTGCTGGAAATTTTTTTAGACTCGCACGATTTATTTAGACTCGGTCGGGTAACCGAAAACAGACATTTCGTTTTTCATTCTTTACAAATTGTGCGGAGATATCCAGAGAAATAGTTTACACAATGAACGGAGAGCTTTTTTGTTACCAGTCCGACAGACTTGTTGTTCAGTCACTCACACCAGTCCGTTTGATTTTTTACCAGTCTCGGACTGACGGACAGGTGCCAAATTCGAACTCTGCTTGATGCAGGGCTTAATGTGATAGTCTCTTGATGCAGGGCCTATTGTGATAGTCCCTTGATGCAGGGTCTGTTGTGATAGTCCCTTGATGCAGGGCCTATTGTGATAGTCCTCTGGATGCAGGGCTTAATGTGATAGTCACTTGATGTAGGGCCTATTGTGATAGTCCCTTGATGCAGGGCCTGTTGTGATAGTCCCTTGATGCAGGGCCTGTTGTGATAGTCCCTTGATGCAGGGCCTGTTCAGGGGTAGAATTTCGCAAAATTGGCTTAGTTTGCGAGAATCCAAATTTGCGGACTTTGGATTCCCAGTGGCACAGTTTGTGGGAATCCAAATTGCCTGCACCCAGCATTTCGTGACCATTTGCCATTTTCACCAGTGCTGGTTACTGCGCAACTAGATGTAAACTTCTCAATGGGAAAAATTGAAATCGCCTTATTTATTCTCAGGAAGGTGGTTAGCACACATAAAATAGCACGCCTTAAATTAGTTCAAGTGAGTGATTGGTTATCTCCATTGATGAGCAGTATTCAACCTACACATTTTTGCTAAGTGGTAAGTATATATACTCCTAATTTTATTTCTTTTGTATCTTTGTATTGCATCAAAAAAAAATTGAATTGTCTGCATTTCCAAAAAAAAAAAAAAAAAAAAAAATCTGGTCACCTGCCTCATTTCCTGGCAAGCAGTAAAACAAACAATTATTATTGATGAACCTTTATATAAAGACTAGGCCTAACAGTTTGCCATGGACTTATATCAGACACGCAACAATATTAAAAAAATATGGAAATTCCAGATATTTTTGTCCCACATGTTTTCATTTCATACGGTGACGGTTTTTACAGTGAAAGATAAAAATTACCAGCAAAAGTTCAAGAGTCACAGAAGTGCAATGCCGTTAAAGTTAAAATCTTGACCTCAAATAAACTGACTTCTGAAGAAATGCGTGTTCCCAACGTAAAGTGGTAGACTGCGTTGTTGTTGTTCATGACAGGTCTCATTGCAGGCAGTCTCTGAAGAACGATCCATTTTTATTTTCATAAATTTTATTTTCGTTCCTACTGCTTGATTCTACTTTGCCCGATGTGCTGTCTTAGGAAAATTGTTTGTCATTCTAATTATGAACGAATCAAATTCATCTGCTAAATGATACCCAAAATGCCCCAGGTTTCATTTTCACCCTCGTGTACTTTCCGTCTGAAGACCACGTGTTAGCATTCAATTCCTTCATAGAGACTGTTTTCGCCTGTTGGGTTTAACGTATGTAGGTTTGCACCAGCAGCCGAGCGAAGGAGTATCGATCGAACTATTTGGCGCCAGTCGGGATCCATTACAAAGAGTATTCGAGGCTCTCAAAAATATAATCGAGCAAAGGTTTCCGAAGTTTATCTAGCGCATTACGTCATCAAACATATGAAGACCGCCATTGTCCGTTTCTGTACACGTTTTGCAGCAAGTTGAAAGGATATCTCGGAGTTTTCTGTTTACAGGTCAGCTATTTGACTTGAATTTCCGTGAAATATAGAATATATCTCTCTGAATGAACAACACACTGATTGGATTCGTGCAAGTTCTATTTCGGGCGAATCTTTACACGAGTCGATTCCCAGATTCGCGTCGAAATTCTACCCCTGCTGTAGTGACAGTCTCTTGATGCAGGGCCTATTGTGATATTCCCTTGATGCAGGGCCTATTCAATAGCTGATATAGTTATAGTTTATAATAATCCTCTCAATTGTTCTAGTACGTATTGCTATAGTTTGTTATAACGTAGAGTATATATTAATTTTTGCAATTTATTGATATTTCATCCTCAGTCACGACTGACGGAAACTGATAAATGATAGAATATTGATCTCTCTTGTAATTACTGACCATTTCTGGTTCAGAATATTTACAAGTAATATTTGCTGATTTAGCTACCATGTGGACAAGTGATGTTGAAGTTTCAAATTTGCTACAGCTTCATTTAAAATATTAGGCATAAACAGTTTTAATATTTAATGATTTGTTGCCATGATGGTTGTTGATATTTTATAGGAACAGAAAGCTCATTGGTGTGTCCTGGTTGTGTGTCCCTATTTCCAATCACTGTACAAGAGTGACATGAAGGAAAAGTTGGCAGGTAAACAATAATTCAAGAAAAACTCTCACTTAAACCATGCACTTAAGATACACTGGGTTGAGAACTCTGTGGTTAATGTGGAAGACGTGATATTCACTGGATTCATGTCCCAGGCATTTCCCAGGCTGCATGTGTGACTGTGCGGCTTTGATTAGTGGTTCTCACATATATCGTATTCTCAATATTTGGGGAGCAGAATGCTTTGAATAGGATGATGCTTTGACATGTTTAACATACAAGTATAATTTTCATCTGAAATGAAATCTTCTGTACTTGCAGGAGTTGTAACTTTGGACTTTGGTAATCCTTCGGCAGTGCGCTCGGCCATACGCTTCCTGTATAAGGGTACTGTAGATATTTCTGACAAGAACATTCGGGAGCTGCTGCAGATTTCAGACTACCTGCAGATAGAGGCGTTAAAAGCTCACTGTAGTAAATATCTCCAGTATGGACCTATAACTGTGAAAAACTGTGTTGGCCTATGTATACTCGGCACCATGTATAACTTGGAGTACCTGTATAACCGCTCGTTCAAGTTTCTTTGTGCTCACCTGCCAGAAGTCCTCGAGGAAGAAGAGATTATGACTTTGACTAATGAGTCTATCATTGATTTGATCGGAAATGAAAACCTCCGATATGTCTCCGTTGAGAAGTTTTTTCTATTCTTAGTGAAGTGGGTTCAGCATGACCCCAAACAAAGAGAAGTGCATTTCCCAGAGCTGTTTTGTGGGCTCAACATGGCGCGTGTGACTCAGGACTTCCTCATAGCTCACATCGAAGACAACTCTCTCGTCATGAAATCTGAGAAATGTAGAAGTCATGTTGCCGACTACAAGAAACAGCTGGAAGCAGGAGTTGAATTCCAGGAAACCACAGAGAAGGAGGTAATCATAGTCACAGGGGGGATGAGGAGAGACAATGTTTATGGTACGGACATCATGGAGTCCGTGTATGCATACATACCACTAGAAAAACGCTGGGTGGAGCTGCCTCCCTTGCCACGTAGGGTATCAAAGCCACTAGTAACTTCAGATGGAAGGGAAGCCCTTTATGTCATAGATGGGAGCTATAGGTTTGATAGGAGGCAATATGTGTTCAAATTTATTCCCGCCACAAAGGAATGGCACGAGATGAGAGTGACGCTGCCCGTTAGCTTGGCCGACCCTTGTTTGGAACTTGTCGCCTGTGCCAAGGGCAAAGTTTACGTTATGGTCAGTAGTTACACCACTGAATCAGGAACAAGGAAATGGTGCTGCTACTTGATGCAACTGGATGAGGTCAAGCGAGAGTTGGAATTAAAATGCTGGCTCTTCTATCGCGGTATGAATTCGCAGTTCAAAGGCTGCACTGTTGCAGGGCGGTACGTGTGCATTAGTGCGTGGAAACTCAATGACAAAATAGGCCGCAGTGGCAAACATAATTGGGTGAAGTTCGTCTATTTCGATGCAGAGAAAGGCGTTCTATGTGACAGATCACGTGGAGCATTATTCCAACAAGTTATGTACTCAAGGGGCAATGAAGTCATCATCGCCAAGCCAGGAAAGTTAGATGCAAAACTATTCAATGTCAATGCGAGAAAGTGGAGACAGCGGAAAGAATTATCCCTCCCACTGATGTGTGAGGAGCCAGACAGGACAGACTTCTGTTACTGTTGTTTGGGGGATCACCTTTATGCCTTCGGTGGCAGAAGTCAGACTACGAAGTTGCCGATAAGCTCTGCTCTAAGGTTTGACATTGACAAGAAGGTGTGTACGTCCATCGAGAGTCTGCCATCAGCCATATCGTCGGCAGGCTGCTGTGTGATGACCCTGCCCGCAGACTTGGTGAGATGTCATCTCGACTGTCCTCACTGTGAAACGTTGGGGCGGCGCCAGCTGGCCGTGTACCACAGGGACTTCCCTAACTACAGCGATGAGGAAGACGATGATGATGACTTTGACTATGTCTATGATGATGATGACGATGTCTATGAGAATGACTGGGATGAGGATCTAGATTTTGACCATTCCTCCTTTGATGAAGATTTTGGACCATACCTTTACTGACTCCTCTAGCTATCCATAATGGAGACTGTCATATTGATACCTTTGCTGACTGTATACATATACTGACTCCTCTAGTCTCCCATACATACGGTCATATTGATACCTATGAGTACTGTGTGCCTGTATTGACTCCTCTAGTCAGCCATACATACGGTCATATTGACACCTATGCTGACTGTGTGCCTGTATTGACTCTAGTCTCCCATGTGTTCAACCATTCCTGACTTCAGCCACTCCATACAGACTGTTATCTTTATACTCTGACTCCTCTAGCCACCCCATACAGAGTGTTATTGTGTTATCTGTACCGCCTGGACTGACTCCTCTAGCCACCCCATACAGAGTGTTATTGTGTTATCTGTACATACCGCCTGGACTGACTCCTCTAGCCACCCCATACAGAGTGTTATTGTGTTATCTGTACCGCCTGGACTGACTCCTCTAGCCACCCCATACAGAGTGTCATTGTGTTATCTGTACCGCCTGGACTGACTCCTCTAGCCACCCCATACAGAGTGTCATTGTGTTATCTGTACCGCCTGGACTGACTCCTCTAGCCACCCCATACAGAGTGTCATTGTGTTATCTGTACCGCCTGGACTGACTCCTCTAGCCACCCCATACAGAGTGTTATTGTGTTATCTGTACCGCCTGGACTGACTCCTCTAGCCACCCCATACAGAGTGTCATTGTGTTATCTGTACCGCCTGGACTGACTCCTCTAGCCACCCCATACAGAGTGTCATTGTGTTATCTGTACCGCCTGGACTGACTCCTCTAGCCACCCCATACAGAGTGTCATTGTGTTATCTGTACCGCCTGGACTGACTCCTCTAGCCACCCCATACAGAGTGTTATTGTGTTATCTGTACATACCGCCTGGACTGACTACTGTACATGTTACTTGTATCATCATCTTGATACCTGAACCGACTCCGCCACCCATTAACTCCAGGCACCAATACAGACTAAGTTGATACATTTGCTGACTGTACTGACTCCTCTAGCATTGCATGCAGACCTGTACGTGTACTGACTCCTTTAGCCACCCATACAGGCTGTATGTCTACTCACTCTTCTAGCCACCACCCATACAGACTGTCATCTTGATATCTTCTGACTGCTGACTGTACCGTCTCCTTTGGCTACCCATACATACTGCACCTTGGTGATTCCTCTAGCCACCCAACGAGACTGTGTACATGTACCTCTACTGCCTCTCTACTGTCTTCTCTGGGCACCCATACAAATAAAGATATCTGAACTGGCTCCTCTACCCACACATGTATGCATGATTCAATTGTAATGATCTAAATGGAATACACTGCCAAACTACCATGTATTGGTAACCATGGTAACTAAGTTGCCCATTAAGACTGTACATCAGGCTTGTATAGAATAGATTATATATAGAAGAGTTAGAAAATTCATCCTGTTCCTCAATGTTTTGTTGGATTGGATTCTGGATAAAAGTTGTGTATTATCCTGTAACCATGGTAACTAGATAATGTGTAATACCTAGATGTTAACTGTTTACTCGACTCCATCTGTTCAAAAGGTTCTGTCCAAGCACATATTATCCCATTAATAATACCAATATTTGCAAATTCTTGATTAAATTAAATCATCGTCTATCCTCACATCGTCAATACATAGAAATCCTACAATTGTGGGATTATCTAAAAAACCTAGCAAACTCGGTGAGATGCCTGAATGTAACTATATTTAGATATGGCATGGCAGATAGATGCTCAGTGGTCTGTTCATGGCCTAATTGAAAACAAAAACAATACTGTGGAAGTAATATGAACAGAGGTATCAGAACTGATTTCTTTTCTTTACTTCAATTATATTACTAGGATTACATTGCTTTAACACTGGTATTATTGAATCTGCAAGGCCTGAAGCTACCAATGTTGAGTATACATGTATAAGCAGGATTCTGATTGTAAGATTACTGCACTTGTTACTCCATTCAATTAATCCTGGATTTAACTATGGTGTGAATTGTGTTTGGGCTGCTATGTAAATAAGGATCTGCATATTCCATGTTCTGTTACAGTATTTGCAGTGTTTGCGTTAAGCAAATGGAAGATGTTATGCTTGTACTTTAGGCTGCCCTACACCATAATTTGTCTCCGCAGTTTAGCGAGGAAGACATGTATATTAATCTAGAAATCCTGTGTGATTCGCTGTATGTAGATTATACCTTTCAGAATTAAATATCAACTTGCTGTATGACTGGCAATGCTTTTATACCACTGATCCATGTATATATTTTGATTACAAATGTCATGAAAGCAGACCAACAATTTCTAAGTTAATTCGAAAGACAATGTATGAATGCTAAATTATCGACAGGACAAGACAATGTATGAACGCTAAATTGTCGACAGGAAAACACTGTATGAACGCTAAATTGTCGACAGGACATTCATATTTGTGTTCAAGTAAAAAAAATAAGAAAATTTATCTGCAGTGTGCTTCAATGACACTGGAAGTTGTCTAGAAAACAGGAACTATTTCCTTGGAAAAGGCGTTGAAAATTGGAAGCTTCAAGGCTTACAAACCCTTACTATACAACCGTGTATTTATTTGAATGCTATTGGGAGGACGACAATCAGGGGTGGTAATTCGACTTAGGTTTTTCATATTCAAGTATCTTCAGTAAGACCGTGATATAGAAATGAATTCATCAACCCCCCAAAGAATTCTATGCTTTCCAGTAGAACATATGTAAGAAGAAAGTAAGCTATTCTATTACTAATAATATATGGGAGCAATATCGAGAAAATAAATTATATTCGATATGTATATATATTAACATGTTTTATTAATCAAATCAGGTATAGTACATTCCAACAATATTATTGTAAATACATAACATTGTTGCCTTCATATCTCCTACATAATATATATATAAGTTTAGGTCTTTTCAATATTCACAATTTACTTTTATTTATTCTTTAAAATATATATTCATATTGCCGAGTCACCACTGCCCGAATTGTATTCCTTATGGTACTGCTCATTAGTTGAAGGAATCTTTTCTCTGTTTTGGTAGGCCTACTCCATATGATAGCTCCCTCATAGTTAATAATGTTTAGACTTTGAAGCTAACTGGCAGTCTTCAAAATTTTTGTGTGAATTTAATCATTTTTCTTGACAATTGTTCACGTAATCATAAAAGTTTTGACATCTTTTTTTTTCGTTGTTGAACTTTAGTCCTTTGCCATTTTAACAGATTCATCACCATAATAATAACCCTATCATACATACTGTTGCTTCTTCTCATCGACACCTTGCACCATATTATTCCATTATAGAATCGGTAAACATACTTTATTTAATACATTAATAGTCATTTTTCTAGGATCAATGCTTCATAATCACTCATCATCTGAAGATAATTTTCTTTTAACTCTTCCCTTTCCATTTATATTTTTGTATCTGACCGTGACCCATTGGAGCTCATCTTTCCGGGGGGCCCTCGGTGGCCGAGTGGTCTAAGGCGCTTCGCTGGTGACCGCTAGCCTCACACCGCTGAACCGGCACGGGTTCGAGCCCAGCTGGTCCATGTGTGAAAGTTTGTCAGTTACTTGCCGAAGGGTGGTGGTTCTCTCCGGGTACTCCGGCTTCCTCCACCAACCAAACTGACTGTCACCATATGAGTGAAACAAACTTGAGTGTGACATTAAGCCAAATTCCCTCCCCTCCCTCATCTTTCCGGTTGAACCAAGGTGGGGTGGACCTTGTTTTTTAGCCATCTTCAGTGTGTACTACTTGTACAACCTTTTCCATCCCCTTCGGTTTACGACTAGTTGTTACATTTCTAAGTACATTTGTATTCAGCTTTTGATGTTCTTGGGTATTCGGTTTGAGATCAAATATAAATGCCCATAAGGCGAAGAGATGGTGTCTTTTTCATAAAGTAATTCAGTCATCGGAGATATATATGATGACCTAATAATGAAACTTGATGCTTATCAATGTGATTATTGAATGAAACGACATACAGACAATTCAATCTGATATACCTGGATGTTTTTACTCCGATGGATTAAGTTCTGTACTATATAAACAACAGATACATTCTCATGGTGCGATCCTTGATAAGTATGAAATTCACATGATTAGTTTATGTCATAAGATCGTCCATTATTATCAAATTCGATACACTGGGATCAAAGTATCTATAAAATGATTAGATATTGACTTTGAACATATGTGACATATTCAAACCATAGTGAGTATCCAGAATCCTTGTATGTTTTCTATGAATGAAGACTAATAACTATTCAACTCCATTATACAGGAAAATACAGGAGTCCATACACTCCAAATCATGCCAATGTGCTCCGGAGTGATCCTGAGCATTCTGCAATAGTCCAGATTGGTGTTGCATAACCCAGAATGATTCAGGATACTAATTGTGAACACAGTTCGGACAGTGGTGACGCGGAAATATGAATGGCTTTTTTAAGAATAAATAAAAGTAAATTGTGAATATTCAAAAGAATTTTATTTATATATATTACATATTAAATATTAATGCAATGTAATGTATTCATAATGAGTTGAAATGTACCGTGAATAAAACATATTTTGCATCTTTTCTGCGTTCTTTAGGATATCCCATGTATTACTATTAATAGAATCATGTCCTATCTTTCTAGAGTAGACATTTTTTTTATTATTAAATTTTCCATTGTCTCTTAGTCTCGTAAAAAACACATATAATAGAGAATATTGGAAGTTGAATACACAGCTTCTCTGTGACCCACAATCCATTCATTTGATCAAAACTATAACCCCGATTTCATCAAGGAACACTACATATCTGGAGACATTACTCGACCCAACACCCTTTGTCTCACTCTACATGATAAAGTATTTTTGGAGTTGTTAAAATTAGAAGTGCCACAATACCTTTCTCATTTAAAAAAATATCAGAGAGAAACGAGAAAGAGATATTGAAACAGAAATATTGAACTTTGAAAAAGAGATGGTAGTAGGAGCATCCCAGCCCATCCAGAATGCAAATCTTGAAACGTTGGAAGAAGAAAGTCTTTGTAAAGTAGAATGAACAATCATTTGATCTAAAATTGAATCGTATGAAAATGGGGAAGTAGCTCGTGATTACACAATATGGAAATGAGGTAACAATCTCGGGGAAATATTGAATGAAATGAAGGTTTTATCAGGGCAAAATATATAGATTCAGAAAAAAAACCCGTTTAATTCCCAAGACATGATGTACACCACAGTGACAATAACAGTGACAATGAGGTCCTATTTCTGTTCCGGAGTGTTGTCTGTCCTTTCAAAATTTGAAAAACGGAAAATTCCCAGGATCCGATGGATTTACAGCCGAATTTTATAAAACCTTTTGGGACTGGGTTTTTTCTTGTTAGATCTCTTAATCCTGCCTACTCAACAGCGTCACTCAGACATAATGCAGTGTACTGGAGATAACCAAATAGCTGGACTAACCCAAATTACAAGCGCCTGGTCCGTCTTTCTTAATTCAGCTGTCCATGAAAGAATAACCGCATCCATAATCCAGAGACCTATTTCATGTAACAGCATTAGCATCAAATTCAGAAAGACAATCATAGTATACATAAACATAGGCTAGTTTCCTGCAAGACTGCATGATGTTCCAAAATATCAAATCTGTATCGCTGATCAGTATTCTTAATCCCTATGATATTCGTTGTAAAGTCACCATCTAGAGAATGATGTATCTCAGTCACGCTTTGATGTGACTGTTCATATGAGCATCATGAGAATCTTGAAGTACATGGGTTTATACGGCCCCTAGCCCCGAGTTAAGCGGAATTAGACAAGTTATGAAATGTAATGCCACAGATCTTGCCCGCTATGCTCTTATTTTGCTGCCAGCATGTGATGTCAGCAAAGTCTTTTGACGGCGTCAACTGGGGATTTATGCACAATGCGACAGCGATGTGGTCTTTTGGCTCCGGCGAAACACTGCAGTTGGATCAAGCTATTCAATCGCAGTCGATACGTTTTTAGCTCTAGCAAAAAGATGAAAACCTAAAGGTATAACTTTTAAAAACTGAGATACAGGTCTTGCAATATGCAGATGAAACCAAGATGTTGCTGGATGACAAATCAACAGCTCATTGGATTGGTAGTAGTAAAGGACTGGCAGTTAAACTGTCCCCACTCCCGATTAAACTGGGACCTCGAAAGGTTCCGCTTATTGTTTAGCGCAGATCTGGATGTTATGCCTGATCTGAATTATCACACAAAATATACTAGCATTAGAAAACTATTAGGGGGCTGGTGGAAGCGTAACTTGACCCCAATTGGGAAATAGCTGTGAGGGAAACCTTTGCCCTACCGTTATTAACTGATTTGTTCTCTGCCCTACCAAATCCTTCGGAAGATTTTCACCAGGAATTGGAAAAGATTTTCTCTCCGGTTCATTTTGGAGGGAGGTCCAGGCAGGGTTAAAAGAAATACTCTGATAAGCTGTCAAGAAGAGGGTAGTGGAATTTCTCTAGAATTTTCACTCAAATTTAAAAGACCATATAATTCCCCTCCTGGGATCTCAGGGTTGGGACTTGAATTGCAACACATATAAGGGAAGTGGAAAGCGGTGCCGACATACTGACTGCGTCTAGCAGACATATGGTCTAGCAGACATGATAAACTTCATCAAAAACTATTTCTGGAAGGAGGACATCGCTGCATGGTTTGAGTATGAAATGATTTCTGTGGCACTATCAAGCCAACACTAAGTCGACAGGCAGTCGTGGTTGCCTCCCAATCATCAAGGAGAAAGGAGACGTCCCTGTTGTCTCGTGGCTGGTACAACTGCATTACAACGCATATAAGGGAAGTGGAAAGAGGTGCCGACATACTGACACTGGCTTCACGGTATAGTCTTCTGGTTAACCTATTATAAAGCACATACCAAGAATCTAACGATTCGTGATATGTGTTGACAGACAGAAAGACCGAATTTAGATTATTGGCGCCCCATTCGATAGAATGATTCGTGCCATGTCATTGAAATTGTTTCAGAAAATAAAAAGTAATCTGCATGAATATTGAAAACAATACAAAAACAATTATCTCAACGAATTGAACGTGCAGAAGGAATAGATAGATTTGAAGTGTTATGGCTCAACGAAAGGCAGAATTAAATGTTTGGCGGGTTATATACATGGAGGGGAAAAGTAAAATATATAAAAAGCAATCAATATGTAGGCCATGCAATTTTGTATAAATGAAAAAACAGCAAAAAATATCACATAATGAACACATGCATACACATGCAAAAGCAGGTTGAAAGCAGCAGACAAAAAGGCACACAAGTAATGAAGAATAAATATAAGTGATATGTGTTGTATCTCCGGTACGCTTTTATTGTACCTGTTCATGTGGCAACTTGGATGACATGACCACACGGTCCCTAGCACCGACATAAGCGGTATTAGATACAAATCTAGAGAGCTATGATGGAAATGCTCTGACAGCTCGTATATTGGTAATTGGTGAGCTGTGTCGCTGTGACTCGTACACTGGGTATTGCTGAGCTCCATCGTCGTCCGATGAAAATGACGGCATTTAACACAAAAGACTAGTCTGTAAGGCCCGATGTCAACCCAGCATCAACTTCCCACAATGCCAACATATATCAAAGACCAAAAGGTCTGTACATGGGGCGGGCCTCGAGGACGAAACGTCCACCAGCAGAATCTCGCCATATACAGGTAAAAATTACAACGCATATAAGGGAAGTAGGAAGAGGTGCCGACATACTGACCGAGCCACATGACTTCACAGTATAGTCTTCTGGTTAACCTATTCTAAAGCACATACCAAGAATCTAACGATTCGTGAGATATGTATACACCATATGCAGGTCCCACTGGAATATTACTATCCAGAAAGGGATAGTTTACGATGTCGAAATTGTAATCATCTCTTTTGTCATAAAGTCGACGAGAGAGAATGCCCGCTTCATTTTTATAGAAATAGAGATCTAAATAAGATGTGCCTGTAGGGCTATCTGTAGTTTCCTTTGTCAAATTGTCAAATACATTTTTTATCTGTCTTATGGGACCTACTCGAATTCCTATTTATTTTTGATAACTATTGCACTAAGTTTATTCATCAGTGTGCTTTAAAATCCAATTTAAACTTTAAAAACTTGTTCAGGTGAGAAATGTTAACACCTTTGCTAATTACTTCACGGCGGGTGTCTGAGTGTCAATTAACAATACAATAGGCACTCGGACAGCTTTAAATGACTTACAATAGACAGTAGCATGAAAGGTTAATCTCTTCCCAGCTGGATATCGGACCACCTAAAAGGCAATGTACTTAATTTTTTCAGTGCCTCAGAAACTAAATTTTTATCCTAATATTGAAGCACTTCTACTTAGAATTTTGATTTCATTTTTTCACCAAATTTTAGACAAAATAGTGAATATTTGAATGAAGAAATAAAACAAAAATGACCAATTTTGACCCTCTAACGGGATAGCTATCCTTAAATCCTACTCGCTCAGTCGAATGGCTTTGAATAATCGGCATACCCCCAAAATTAGTGGAATGTAAAGGTGTTGAAAACCTCTTGGGACATGGTCTAGTCGTCGTAGAAACTGACTTTGGCTTGAGATGGAGTCCCTGTAGGAAATCTTCCATAAGGCGCTTGTAGGTGGCTGGAACATTATCCAAATGGCATCCGGTTATATTCGAAGAATCCTAGGCGACCAACGGTGAAAGTACTTCATGCTACCCAAACAATCGAGAGGATTTTCAATCCTGGGCAAGGCATAAGAGACCTATATCATTCGATTGTTCAGCTGGCGGTAATCTATACACATACTTCGTCCTTGCTAAAACAACATTGGAAGACCATGGACTGCGTGATAGTCGTATATCCGCAGCCGACAGCAACTGTTTAAAGTGGCTCTTGACCTCTTCGTACATGGCCGTGGTATGCGCTGATACCTCTGTTTGAATTGTTTCATCGTATAGTTCGATACCATTGTACTATGCCCGAGGTCGTCATCACTAGTGGAAAAGATGTGCTAGAAATCTATAGCCACCAAAATGTTCAATTACTCCAATGCTGTCAAGGAGTTTGACTGGAACTTATACACGTCAGGGGGCTATAGTTGTGATTATGAATCGTCGAACTTTATCTATACACCATGCAAACATATTGTGACTGGTGACCTTGATGTGGTGACTGATAAGGATCTGAAATTACTCCTGATGAAAGGACCTAAATATAGAGAGCCAAGAAGAATAAATCTGGAGGCCGACCAGAAGATAATCCTGTCTGCATTGGAACAGTACGTTATTGATTGGTCTAGGCGAGAAAAAGTTGAACCTACAGTACTCGCTGATTGGCTGGACCTCGCCAAGAGCAAGGTCGTTGAAACAATTCGCCATATTGACAGAAGTACTCTTCCCCAAGCAAAACAAGTACTGAGAAGCCTCAATTCGCAAGAAGTTCTAGCAAATCTCCAGAGTAAATTCGTCATAGTTCCAGCAGACAAAGCTCCGAATAATATAATATTCATATGTAAATATTACTATTACCAGGTGCTGGTTAAAGAATTGAGTGTAGACATATCTTCATCAAATACGCCTACTTATTCCCAAACTGCATTTACTCTGGAAGATTTATTTAACAATCACAAAAAGTTTCTCAGGGAGAGAGGTATCTGTCTTCCAACCAATCATAACGACATACCAAAACTATACTGGACTCTCAAAATGCATAAATCACCGTACAAAGCTAGATTCATAGCTGGTTCTAGAAGCTGCACCACCAAGCTTCATTCAACTCTATTGACGAGGGCCCTTCAGGAGGTAAAAGCATTTTGGGAAAGGTATTGCGCCACTATTTCTAAGAACTCTGGCGTTGAATGTATGTGGATATTGAAAAACTCAAAATGTCTTACAGAAGAACTTGATGCTAAAGGTCACATACCGTACAGATATGTATCCACGTGGGATTTCTCGACTCTCTATACTACAATCCATCATCAGGACCGTATTGACTGTCTAAGTTCGTTAATAGTATCGGTGTTCAAGAAAACTGATCGTAGATATATTAATGTCGGAAGCCATAAAGCATTCTTTAGCTCTACTACATACAAGAGATATCAATCATAGGATGTTTCTTTGTTTATAGAGTTGCTTGAATTTCTCATTAAAAATATCTATGTGAAATTTGACAACACAATATATCAGCAGCATATAGGTATTCCAATGGGTACTAATTGTGCACCCCTGTTGGCTGTCCTATATCTGTTCTCTTATGAATATGACTATATGCAGGCGCTTTCAAAAACCGATCCATTCAAAGCCAGTTCCTTGTCATTCACCAAACGCTATATAGACGATCTTCTCGCTGTAGATAATCGCTATATAAATGACGCAGTGAAGGATATATATCCACCTTCACTGGATTTGAAGGAAACTACAGACAGCCCTACAGGCACATCATATTTAGATCTATATCTCTATAAAAATGAAGCGGGCATTCTCTCTCGTCGACTTTATGACAAAAGAGATGATTACAATTTCGACATCGTAAACTATCCCTTTCTGGACAGTAATATTCCAGTGGGACCTGCATATGGCGTATACATATCTCGCTTAGTAGCATTTGCTAGACCCTGTGTTAAATGTGACGCATGCTGATAGCAAAATACGAACGTAGCGTGCAAGATCTATGGCGCTACGTTTCGTAACTTGTGTCTAATTCCGCTTAACCCGGGGCTAGGGGCCGTATGAACCCATGTACTTCAAGATCCTCATGGTACTCATATGAACAGTCACAATCAAAGCGTGACTGAGATACATCATTCTTTAGATGACGACTTCACAACGAATATTATGGATTAAGAATATTGATCAGCGATACGGATTTGATATTTTTGGAACATCATGATGTCTTGCCGGCATCATTGAAAACTGTTGACCGCTTCTCTCTTGCAGGAAACAAGCCTATGTTTATGTATACTATGATTGTCTTTTCGAATTTGGTGCTAATACTGTTATATGGAATATGGAATAGGTCTTTGGATTATGGACGCGGATATTCTCTTATGGACGACGGCTGAATTATGAATGACGGACTAGACGCTTGTAATTTGAAATGAAATCAACGCATTGTTGTATTGCCTCACCAGACAGTCCATCAGTGTACATTTCAACCTGTTCCAACAACACATCTATGCCTAGAGGTTGACCAGTAGGAGGGTCATTGAGAGTTACTGGTTATAGCTGACATAACACGACTCCTGGTGGTCTGAGTATGGTCCTGGTTATGTTCAATTGAATTGTTGTAATTACAACGCATATAAGGGAAGTGGGAAGAGGTGCCGACATACTGACACAGCCACATGACTTCACAGTATAGTCTTCTGGTTAATCTATTAAGATATAACTGTGGGAGCAATGACACGGTCAGATTGCAGCGATAACTTTCACGATGGCTATAGCAGTACACGCAATTCCAGTGAGATCAGGATCTTGGTAACAGGTCCTCGTATCATGACGATACTATTAGCTGGAGCTATAGTCCCTTTCTCCTCTGCAATCTTCTTCATTTCGTTCGAGGTCGTTCTCATGCACCATACTTCTGTATGCTAAATACCAGGAGGTATGCAGGAGGTTTCAAGAAAATGGCCTAAAACGTTCGTTCCAGTAAATGCTACGACTATCTAGTCTCCAGAACCACTAAAAATATACCGAATACTCGTTAGTAGTATAGTCTAAGCATCTAAATACCTATTGACCTACTTTCGTAGAGGTCACGGGGCGTAATTGTGGAGGGTTGTGGAGGTCAAGTGCACTATAGTTTCGGCAAAGGTTACGTGGTTGGCATGGTGTCTCTATGCGGCATGTATTCCTCCGTGGTCATGCGGTCTGGCGGTGATACGGTCAAAAAATTCTCCGCGGACAGAAAGTAGTCCCAAATACGCGGGGAGTCGTCATGGGTGGGTGTATGTAAAAGTTTCTCCAGAAAGAAAAATATAAAAAAGCGGAACACGGACTTTACCTCTACACTAGGACCCTAATTCGCACATTTGCATCTATACGGGAAAATGCCTGTATGGAGGTGGTCATTTTTTTTGTATTTTACTATGCGTTGTTTGTTCTTGTTTTCTTCGTGTCGCCACGAAAAACACGATGCGAAGGGTCTCGGGGCTAAGCGGTGAAATTTTTCGAAAAGTTCACGGAGGTCAGGATAAGCCCATCGGCCCATACTGGCTCAGTGGATTGGTCTATAATGGTCAATTCACACATGTTCATTGCGGTATGGGTTGTTTGGTCTTGTTTTTCTCGCCTCACCACGTAGAACACGATGGGAGGGGTGTCGAAGTTAAGCGGTGAAATTTTTCGAAAAGTTCGCGGAGGTCTGAATAAGCTCATAGGCCCATACTGGCTCAGGGGGATAGGTCCATACTGGAAAATTCACACATGTTCATTGCGATATGGGTTGGTCTTGTTTTTCACGTCTCACCACGTAGAACACGATAGGAGTGGTCTCGAAGTTAAGCGGTGAAATTTTTCGAAAAGTTCACGGAGGTCTGGATAAGCCCATAGGCCCATACTGGCTCACTGGGATAGGTTCATACTGGGAAATTCACACATGTTCATTGCGATATTGGTTATGGGTATTGTTTTTCACGTCTCACCACGTAGAACACGAAGGGAGGAGCCTCGAAGCTAAACGGTGAAATTTTTTGAAAAAGTCACTGCGCGCATGCGTAGTGGGTAAATAGTGCTGGGTCGACGTTTTGAGGTCTAGGTGAGCCCCTCGTGGTCCGATGATGTCGTATGAGGTCTTATTTTGAAGCGCTCGTGGAGGAGCATCCGACTGGACTAATGTGTCGTCCGTTTTCAATACTTTGTGCATGCGCAGTCTGGCCGTAGTGTAGAAAGCGGGCATTTCGGGGGTGTGTTTGGGGCAGATATGGCCCACTATTGGTCCAAATGGGAGGTGTCAAAGTGAAGATTTAGTGGGGTAGAGTCAGAATGGCGTCGCGTAAATCTGCGCATGCGCAGTTGGGTGTAGTAAGTAAAGCGGTCATTTTGGGGGTGCATGGGGGTGTGTTTGGTGTCATTTTGTAGTTCACGGGATGTAGACTCCGATTTGAGGGATGTCCACAGCATCTGTGACGTCATCTGTGACGTCATCAGTACGAGTAGTAGCGAAAGTACATGTACTTTGTGCATGTCCATAAACATATACTCTGCGCATGCCCATGTATTCTTTGCATATCCGTGTATATGTACTATTATACAATATCTGTCCTGTGATATACCAAATCTGTGCTGTATTATACCATATCTGTCATGTATTGTACCATATATATCCTGTATTACACCATATCTGTCCTGTATTATACAATATATGTTGTTTTATACCAAATCTGTGCTGCGTTATACAGTATCTGCCCTGTATTATACAATATTTGTCTTCTATTATACCATATCTGTCATGTATTATACCATATCTTTGTTGTATTATACCATATCTGGCCTGCAATGGGGCGGAGATGGGTCATCCTTGGTCCAAATAAGTCCTGTGGGGTGTCATCTTGTAGCCTTCGGGGTGAAGACCACGACTTGAGGGATGTCCACAGCATCTGTGACGTCATTGATGACGTCATCAGTACGAGTAGTAGCGAAAGCGAGCATTTTGGAGCAGTAAAGGAAGGTATTTGGTGTAGAGATTGACCATTCTTGGTCCGAATGCGTCCTGTGGGGTGTGCATTATACTTTGCTGTATTATACCATATCTGTCCTGTATTGTACCATATATGTCCTGTGTTACACCATATCTGTCCTCTATTATACCGTATCTGTCTTGCATTATACCATATGTGCTGTATTATACCATATCTCTCCTGTGTTTACAATATTTGTCATGTATTATACCATATCTGTCCTGTATTATGCCATATCTGTCCTGTGTTATACAATATCTGTCCTGTGTTACACAATATCTGTCCTGTATTGTAACATATATATCCTGTATTATACAATATATGTTCTGTTTTATTACAAATCTGTGCTGTATTATACAGTATCTGTCCTGTATTATACAATATTTGTCCTGTATTATACCATATCTGTCATGTATTATACCATAATTCCGCTTAACCCGGGGCTAGGGGCCGTATGAACCCATGTACTTCAAGATCCTCATGGTACTCATATGAACAGTCACAATCAAAGCGTGACTGAGATACACCATTCTTTAGATGACGACTTTACAACGAATATTATGGATTAAGAATACTGATCAGCGATACGGATTTGATATTTTTGGAACATCATGATGTCTTGCCGGCATCAGTGAAAACTGTTGACCGTTTCTCTCTTGCAGGAAACAAGCCTATGTTTATGTATACTGATTGTCTTTTTGAATTTGGTGCTGGAATACTGTTATATGGAATATGGAATAGGTCTTTGGATTATGGACGCGTATATTCTCTATTGGACGACGGCTAAATTATGAATGATGGACCAGACGCTTGTAATTTGCTGTATTATACCATATCTGGCCCGCAATGGGGCGGAGATGGACCATCCTTGGTCCGAATACGTCCTCTGGGGTGTCATTTTGTAGCCTTCGAGGTGGTGATCACAGCTTGAGGGATGTCCACAGCATCTGTGACGTCATTGATGACGTCATCAGTACGAGTAGTAGCGAAAGTGGGCATTTTGGGGCAGTGAAGGAAGGTATTTGTTGTAGAGATGGACCATCCTTGGTCCAAACGCGTCCTTTGAGTGTGCATTATACCATAGCTTTGCTGTATTATACTATACCTGTCCTGCATTATACCAAATCTGTGCTGTATTATACCATATCTGTCCTGTGTTATACAATCTGTCCTGTGTTATACAATATCTGCCCTGTATTGTACCATATGTCCTGTATTATACAATATGTTCTGTATTATACCAAATCTGTGCTGTATTATACAGTATCCGTCATGCATTATACCAAATCTGTGTTGTATTATACCATATCTGTCCTGTATTGTACCATATATGTTCTGTATTATACAATATTTGTCCTATTACCATATCTTTCCCGCATTATACCATATCTGTGCTGTATTATACCATATCTGAGCTGTATTGTGCAATATTTGTCATGTATTATACAATACCTGTCCTGTATTATACCATATCTGTGCTGTATTATATAGTATCTGTCCTGTATTATACAATATCTGTCCTGTATTATACCATATCCGTGCTGTATTATACCTTATCTGTGCTGTATTATACGATATCTGTCCTGTATTGTATCATATATGTCCTGTACTATACCACATAAGTGCAGTATTATACAATATATGTGCTGTATTATTCAATATCTGTCATGTATTATACTATGTTTGTCCTGTATTGTACCATATATGTCCTGTACAATACCATATATGTGCTGTATTATACAATATCTATCCTCTATTATTCAATATCTGTCCTGCATTGTACAATATTTGTCCTGTATTATACAATATCTGTCCTGTATTATACCATATCTGTCCTGTATTATACAATATGTCCTGTATTATACAATATATGTCCTTTATTATACCTTATCTGTGCTGTATTATAATCGGGGGAGGTATCAATGTGAAGCACTCGTGGCTCCGATTGGAGGGGCTGGGTCGTGGAAATGACGTCATTCTGCACATGTGCAGTTGTGGAGTAGTAGTAAAAGGGAAGTTTCGGAAGTGTGCAAAGGGCACTATATCACATCCAAGTATAGCGGATAGCGGTTGTCTTGAATAACAACAAGGTCAGCAATGTTTATACAGTTTATTATCCGCAATGTTACATCATACCCAGGCTGGGAGAGCCGCCCTGGGCATGTTTAGTATGTTCACAGCAAAACAAATTTAAATATCAAACACCATGTTTTATTATTTAACGTACCGTCACATTAGGTATAAGTGTTTACTGAGCTCAAGTCAACGATTAGCATGTAGACATAGAGAGTATATACGGCGTGTTATGCTATTCATCAGTGCAAGGGTGACGCATTCAGCCGAGGGGTTGATCAGTTTAACCACGAAAAACGTAACATTGGTGACCCTCTCCACTATCCACTTGGTGTTGAGGCGTTGACCTTGTGCCCATTCCAAAGGATCCACAGTGTCCAGTTTCTCCAGCATCGTCTCTAGCGTCGCACGATTGGTAATGGTGAAAGGATTGTCGTACACTTGGTTGTTGGCACTGGAATAGAAATAGCGCCATATCTGTGCTGTATTATACCATATCTCTCCTGTGTTTACAATATTTGTCATGTATTATACAATATCTGTCCTGTATTATACCATAGCTGTCCTGTGTTATACAATGTCTGTCCTGTGTTACACAATATATGTCCTGTATTGTACCATATATGTCCTGTACTATACAATATATGTTCTGTTTTAAACCAAATCTGTGCTGTATTATACAGTATCTGTCCTGTATTATACAATATTTGTCCTGTTTTATACCATATCTGTCATGTATTCTACCATATCTTTGCTGTATTATACCATATCTGGCCTGCAATTATGGCAAGCCGTTTCAGTATTTAATCGGTTATTCCACATATGTTGAAAACTTTTGCACATATGTCAAAAAGTTTTTAACATATGTATAAACCTTTTCAACATATGTCTAAAAGTGCGAATTTATTCCACATATGTGTAAAAGTTTTATACATATGTTGAAAACCTTTTGACATATGTGCAAAACTTTTCAACATATGTGGAATAGTTAATTTATTTAACATATGTGTAAAACTTTTCAACATATGCGTAAAACTTTTACACATATGTCTAAAACTTTTACACATATGTCTAAAAGTTTTCGACATATGTTGAAAAATAGGTTTTTGCACATATGTCTAAAACTTTTACACATATGTATAAAACTGTTCAACATGAGTGAAATAGTTATTTTATTTCACATATGTGCAAAACTTTTCCACATATGTCTAAAAGTTGCGACATCTGACGTAGGCATCGACTGCTCCCTGGTATCATTTTGGCGCCTTTTCCTCCTACAAACAAAGGAACACTCTTTCCACAATGCTAAAATATTCAGTAAGGTTGACCTTGATATAGCTGTAAGACACTTGAGTTCGTGTGTTTATTTATCTGTGACCCAGCTGATTACTCCTACACTACCGTATTTCGATCCTGAATGTCAGATGTCTTGTTAATTCAGGCTTTGTTCCTACCCCAGCATGGACCCACCGTACTCTGTACCACATTTAGCTACCGCACACAGGGGCTTGTTGTTGGTCAGTTAATACTTTAGGATCTTAATTTTCATATATACCCTCCTCGTCCTCATATTTATGGAGTAGGATGAGAGTATATAAGAATATAATATCATAATTAATAACTGACCCCTGTGCTATACCGCAGTTTGTACGATCTGCGTTAGCTACAGGAGTAGAGGTGCGTTTAAGGAAGATAGTGATGTATGGACCTTGAATCTAAGATAATACAGTACTATTATTATTATTATAAGCTTCCGTGTCCTCACTGTAGTTCCACATGTCTCGCATAGTCGGAGAGACGAAAAACAAACTCCGAAAGGACAGCGCCATTTTGAAATGGTCGTTAGATAACAAACATTCAGGAGAGATTATACCACAGGGAGCAGTCCATTTCCTCTCCATTAACTCTCCTGGATTTATTTAACATATGTGCAAAACTTTTGCACATATGTGGAAAAACACTTTATTTGACATATGTGGAAAAGTTTTGCACATATGTATAAAACTTTTCAACATATGTGAAATAGTTAATTTATTTTACATATGTGTAAAACTTTTCCACATATGTGTAAAACTTTTCCACATATGTGTAAAACTTTTCAACATAAGTGTAAAACTTTTGCACATATGTCTAAAAACTGTTTTTTACACATAAGTGGAATTCTTTTGTACATATGTGCAAAACTTTTCAACATATGTGGAATAACCGATTAAATACGGAAACGGCTTGCCATATGCAATGGGGTGGAGATGGACCATCCTTGGTCCGAATACGTCCTGTGTGGTGTCATCTTGTAGGCTTCGGGGAGAAGACCACGATTTGAAGGATGTCCACAGCACCTGTGTCGTCGTTGATGACGTCATCGGTACGAGTAGTAGCGAAAGTGGGCATTTTGTAGCAGTGAAGGGAGGTATTTGGTGTAGAGATGGACCATCCTTGGTCCGAATGCGTCCTGTGGGGTGTGCATTACATCATAGCTTTACTGCATTATACCATATCTGTCCTGCATTATATCAAATCTGTGCTGTATTATACCATATCTGGCCTGTGTTATACAATATCTGTCCTGTGTTATACAATATCTGCCCTGTATTGTACCATATATGTCCTGTATTATACAATATATGTTCTGTATTATACCAAATCCGTGCTGTATTATACAGTATCTGTCCTGTATTATACCAAATCTGTGCTGTATTTTACGATATCTGTCCTGCATTGTACCATACATGTCCATATCTGTCCTCTGTTATACCGTATGTCCCGCATTATACCATTTTGTGTTTTATACCAAATCTGTGCTGTATTATACATTCTATATCCTGTATTATACCAAATCTGTGCTGTATTATACCATATCTGTCCTGTATTGTACCATATATGTTCTGTATTATACAATATTTGTTCTAAATTATACCATATCTGTCCCGCATTATACCATATGTGCTGTATTATACAATATCTGTGCCGTATTGTACAATATTTGTCATGTATTATACAATATCTGTCCTGTATTATACCATATCTGTGCTGTATTATACAGTATCTGTCCTGTGTTATACAATATATCCTGTATTATACCATATCCGTGCTGTATTATACCTTATCTGTGCTGTATCGTACGATATCTGTCCTGTATTGTATCATATATGTCCTGTACTATACAATAGGTGTGCTGTATTATACAATATCTGTCCTGTATTACTCAATATCTGTCCTGTATTATACAATACTTGTTCTGTATTATACCATACATGTCCTGTATTATACCATATCTGTCCAGTTTTATACCTTATCTGTGCTGTATTATACAATATATGTCCTGTATTGTACCATATGTCCTGTACTATACCATATATGTGCTGTATTATACAATATCTATCCTCTATTATTCAATATCTGTCCTGCATTATACAATATTTATCCTGTATTATACAATATCTGTCCTGTATAAAACCTTATCTGTCCTGTATTATACAATGTCCTGTATTATACAATATATGTCCTGTATTATGCAATATCTGTCCTGTATTATACAATATGTCCTGTATTATGCAATATTTGTCCTGTATTATACCATATCTGTGCTGATAATCGGGGGAGGTATCAATGTGAAGCACTCGTGGCTCCGATTGGAGGGGCTGGGTCGCCAGATATAATTTCAAGGCCGTAGCTTGGTCATTGAAGATGGCTTCCACGTAGCTGCGTAGACGGACGAGGTCGGTCAGTCGGAAATTGTAGATATCTTGAATAGGGCGATGACGGTGGAAACAGTGCCGTGTCATGGGCCAATGGCGCCGATAGATATCACTCACTGGATGGTTTTCGTGGAACATTTATGGGCTCGTCCAGAAAGTGTTCGATGTCGTCAGGCGTATGACTGGGAACGGTAATGCTAGGGACCGGCTGGATATCCAGGCTCTTCTGAACTGTGGGTATAGGTGGGCTCTCCGTGATCGCATCACCAGTGGCATTCGTCTCCAGGGCTCATCTTCACTGAGTGACCCTCCTGGGTGCTTCTTTAGTGGGAAGTTCTCGCCCAAACCGTAGAGACGGGGTATGAATCAAACGTTGGTGCTGTCTTAACTGACTGGGTCGTTTGAAGAGTTGACCACAATCGTTACATTCTTCCGTCGCGCCCTGGTGGTGTAAGCGTTCATGGAGCAGTAAATGATCCTCCCGATTGAATGACCGTGCGCAGGTTATACAAGTATACCGTGCATCGTTGTGGGTGGAGGCCTCGTGGCGTCGTAAATTATATAGACGAGTAAACTGCTTCTGGCAAGTTGTGCAAGAGAACATATCGGCTGTGGATCTGGAAATGATGAATCCCGTAAAAATTCTGGTTGTTATAGGCCAACATAGGAGTACCCGGATGTTCCACAGTTCCCGGATGTAAGATGAGTACCCGGATGTAAAACCGGAGTCCCCGGATGTAAAACCAGTCTCATACCTACCGCCACTTTTATTAGCCCGCAGCCCACAATAACTCTCCTACGTTGTTCTTCCCACCAATCAGCGAATCGCTGTCCTGTACACTCGGGTGCGCACTTGTCACATGTCTCGCCCTATACACCATAGAGATATGCGGGCCGGGGAAGTAACCAGTCAGTGCTGCCATAAGGTATTCACGACGTACACACCGTAACATGTTAAAACTTGTAACAAAATGTATTATACTATATCTGTCCGGAATTATACCATATCTGTGCTGTATTATTCCATATCTGTCCGGTGTTATACAATATCTGTCCTGTGTTATACAATATATGCCCTGTATGGTACCATATATGTCCTGTATTATACAATATATGTTCTGTATTATACCAAATCTGTGCTGTATTATACAGTATCTGTCCTGTATTATACCAAGTTTGTGCTGTATTATACCAAATCTGTCCTGTATTGTACCATATCTGTCCTGTTATGTACCATATATGTCGTGTATTATACAATATATATCCTCTATTATACCATATCTGTCCTGTATTATACCACATATGTGCTGTTTAATACCATATCTCTCTGTGTTTACAATATTTTTCATGTATTATACAATGAGGGGCACGTGTTCATTCCTATATGTACAGACACCGCCACCACCACCACCACCGAGCGTTGACGCCCGTCAACGCCCGGTGGTGGTGGGTAGCTCCCGTGGGGCGGAGCTCGGCGATTTTACATCCAGGACCTTGTCAACAACCGGGTTTCCCAGTGGGGTTTCCCCGTCGTTCCTCCGTCACGTTACCGGAATTGACCTTTGGCCCCTGCACATGCGATACCGGATACTAACAATGGTGCGCAGGGGTCAACGGCCATTTCCGGTCACGTGACGGAGGAACGACGGGAAATACCCACTTGGAAACCCGGATGTTGACAAGGTCCCGGATGTAAAATCGCCGAGCTTCGCCAACGGAAGCTACCACCACGACCGGGCGTTGACGGGCGTCAACGCTCGGTGGTGGTGGTGGTGGTGTCTGTACATATAGGAATGAACACGTGTCCATCATTGTATAATACATGAAAAATATTGTAAACACAGGAGAGATATGGTATAATACAGCATAGATATGGTATAATACAGGACAGATATCTGGGAAGAACAACGTAGGAGAGTTCTTGTCGGCTGCGGGGCTTATAAAAGTGGCGGTAGGTGTGGGACTGTGGTTTTACATCCGGGGACTCTGGTTTTACATCCGGATACTCATCTTACATCCGCGGACTGTGAAGCATCCGGGTACTCCTATGTTGGCCTATAAAAGCCAGAATTTTTACGGGATTAATCATTTCCAGATCCACAGCCGATATGTTCTCTTGCACAACTTGCCAGAAGCAGTTTACTCGTCTAGATAATTACGACGCCACGAGGCCTCCGCCCACAACGATGCACGGTATACTTGTATAACCTGCGCACGGTCATTCAATCGGGAGGATCATTTACTGCGCCACGAACGCTTACTGCACGAGGGCGCGACGGAACAATGTAACGATTGTGGTCAACTCTTCAAACGACCCAGTCAGTTAAGACAGCACCAACGTTTGATTCATACCCCATCTCTACGGTTTGGGCGACAACTTCTCACTAAAGAGGCACTCAGGAGGGTGAAGATGAGCCCGGGGAGACGAATGCCACTGGTGATGCGATCACGGAGAGCCCGCATATACCCACAGTTCAGAAGAGCCTAGATATCCAGCCGGTCCATAGCATTGCTGTTCCCAGTCATACGCCTGACGAACATTTTCTGGACGAGCCCATAAATGTTCCTAGCGATATGTTACACGAATTACAAGCGTCTAGTCCGTCATCCATAATTCAGCCGTCGTCCATTAGAGAATATCCGCGTCCATAATCCAAAGACCTATTCCATATTCCATATAACAGTATTAGCACCAAATTCAAAAAGACAATCATAGTATACATAAACATAGGCTTGTTTCCTGCAAGAGAGAAGCGGTCAACAGTTTTCAATGATGCCGGCAAGACATCATGATGTTCCAAAAATATTAAATCCGTATCGCTGATCAGTATTCTTAATCCATACTTCGTTGTAAAGTCGTCATCTAAAGAATGATGTATCTCAGCCACGCTTTAATTGTGACTGTTCATATGAGTACCATGAGGATCTTGAAGTACATGGGTTCATACGGCCCCTAGCCCCGGGTTAAGCGGAATTAGACACAAGTTACGAAACGTAGCGCCATAGATCTTGCACGCTACGTTCGTATTTTGCTATCAGCATGCGATATGTATCGCCAAATTGGAGAAACTTTGAGTGGAGGCGCTTGGTGGAATAGCCCTGTTTTATAAGTTTCTGCAACAATGTTTTGTGACGTTGATTAAAATCGTCACATTTAACACAGGATCTAGCAAATGCTACTAAGCGAGATATGTATACGCCATATGCAGGTCCCACTGGAATATTACTGTCCAGAAAGGGATAGTTTACGATGTCGAAATTGTAATCATCTCTTTTGTCATAAAGTCGACGAGAGAGATTGCCCGTTTCATTTTTTTAGAGATATAGATCTAAATATGATGTGCCTGTAGGGCTGTCTGTAGTTTCCTTCAAATCCAGTGAAGGTGGATATATATCCTTCACTGCGTCATTTATATAGCGATTATCCACAGCGATAAGACCATCTAGTGAGTGACATCACCATTGGTCCATGATACGGCACTGTTTCCACCGTCATCGCCCTATTCAAGAAATGTACAATTTCCGACTGACCGACCTCGCCCGTTTACGCAGCAACGTGAAAGCCATCTTCAATGACCAAGCTACCGCCTTCAAATTAAGTCTGGCGTTTGATTATGTGCTGCAGCATAAGATGACGGGTCAACTGCGCTATTTCTATTCCAGTGCCAACAACCAAGTGTAACGGTCCTTTCACCATTACCAATCGTGCGTCGCTAGAGACGATGCTGGAGAAACTGGACACTGTGGATCCCTTGGAATGGGCACAAGGTCAACACCCCAACACCAAGTGGATAGTGGAGAGGGTCACCAATGTTACCTTCTTCGTGGTTAAACTGATCGACTCCCTCGGCTGAATGCTTCACCCGTGAACTGATGAATAGCATAACACGCCGTATATACTCTCTATGTCTACATGCTGATCGTTGACTTGAGCTCAGTAAACACATGTACCTAATGTGACGGTACGTTAAATAATAAAACATGGTGTTTGATATTTCAATTTGTTTTGCTGTGAACATACTGAACATACCCAGGGCGGCTCCCCAGCCTGGGTATGATGTAACATTGGGGATAATAAACTGTATAAACATTGCTGAACTTGTTATGCACGACAACCGCTATCCGCTACACTTGGATGAAATATATACCCCGATGTGATATAGTACCCTTGCACACTTCCGAAACTTCCCTTTTACTACTGCTCCACAACTGTACATGTGCAGAATGGCGTCATTTCCACCACCCAGCCCCTCCAATCGGAGCCACGAGTGCTTCACATTGATACCTCCCCCAATTATAATACAGCACAGATAAGGTATTATACATGACAATTATTGCATAATGCAGTACAGATATGGTATAATACAGGACAGATATTGTATAATACAGGACATATATTGTATAATACAGGACATATTGTATAGTACAGGACAGATATGGTATAATACAGGACAGATATTGTATAACCCAGGAAAAATATTGTATAATGCAAGACAGATATTGAATAATAGAGGACATTGTATGATACAGCAAAGATAAGGTATAATACTGGACAGATATGGTATAATACAGGACATGTATGGTATAATACAGGACAAACATTGTACAATACAGGACAGATATTGAATAATACAGGACAGATATTGTATAATACAGTACACATTTGGCATAGTACAGGACATATATGATACAATACAGAAGAGATATCGTATAATACAGCACAGATAAGGTATAATACAGCACGGATATGGTAAAATACAGGACATATATTGTATAATACAGGACAGATACTGTATAATACAGCATAGATATGGTATAATACAGGACATATATTGTATAATACATGACAAATATTGTACAATGCAACACAAATATGGTATAATACAGCAAAGATATGGTATAATGCGGGACAGATATGGTATAATTTAGGACAAATATTGTATAATACAGAACATATATGGTACAATACAGGACAGATATGGTATAATTAGAAGCGTCTAGTCCGTCATTCATAATCCAGCCGTCGTCCATTAGAGAATACAGAACAGATACTGTATAATACAGCACAGGTTTGGCATAAAACAGAACAGATACTGTATAATACAGCACAGGTTTGGTATAAAACAGAACATAACACAGATATGGTATAATGCGGGACAGATACGGTATAATAGAGGACAGATATGGTGTAATACTGGACATATATGGTACAATACAGGACAGATATGCTATAATACAGCACAGATTTGGTATAATACAGGATAGATACTGTATAATACAGCACAGATTTGGTATAATACAGAACATATATTGTATAATACAGGACATATATGGTACAATACAGGGCAGATATTGTATAACATAGGACAGATACTGTATAACACAGGACAGATATCGTATAATACAGCACAGATTTGGTATAATGCAGGACAGATATGGTATAATACAGCAAAGCTATGGTATAATACAGAACATACATTGTATAATACAGGACATATATGGTACAATACAGGGCAGATATTGTATAACACAGGACATTGTATAACACAGGACAGATATGGTATAATACAGCACAGATTTGGTATAATGCAGGACAGATATGGTATAATACAGCAAAGCTGTGATATAATGCACACGGCACAGGACACATTCGGACCAAGGATGGTCCATGTCTACACCAAATACCTTCCTTCACTGTCCCAAAATGCCCACTTTCGCTTCTTTCGCTTCTTCTCGTACTGATGACTGCGTCACATGACTTCACAGAATAGTCTTCTGGTTAACCTATTCTAAAGCACATACCAAGAATCTAACGATTCATGAAATGTGTTGTATCTCAGGTACGCTTTTATTGTACCTGTTCATGTGGCAACTTGGATGATATGACCACACGGCCCTAGCACCGGCATAAGCGGTGTTAGATACAAATCTAGAGAGCTATGATGGAAATGCTCTGACAACTCGTATACTGGTAATTGGTGAGCTGTTTCGCGGTATGGACCTATCCCACTGAGCCAGTATGGGTCTAGGGCTTATCCAGACCTCCGTGAACTTTTCGGAAAATTTCACCGCTTAACTTCGAGACCCCTCCGTGTTCTACGTGGTGAGACGTGAAAAACAAGACCAAACATATCGCAATTAACATGTGTGAATTACAACACATATAAGGGAAGTGGGAAGAGATGCCGACCTACTGACAAAGCCACATGACTTCACAGTATAGTCTTCCGGTTAACCTATTCTAAAGCACACACCAAGAATCTGACGATTCGTGATATGTGTTGTATCTCAGGCACACTTTTATTGTACCTGTTCATGTGACAACATAGATGATATGACCACAAGGTCCCTAGCACCGGCGTAAGCGGTATTAGATACAAATCTAGAGAGCTATGATGGAAATGCTGACAACTCGTATATTGGTAACTGGTGAGCTGTTTCGCTGTGACAACTCGTACACTGGGGATTGGTAAGCTGTATCGTCGTCAGATGAAAATGACGGCATTTAACACAAAAGACTAGTCTGTAAGACCCGATGTCGACCCAGCATCAACTTTCCACAAATGCCAAAATATATCAAACACCAAAAGGTCTGTACAGGGTCGGGCCTCGGGGACGAAACGTCCACCAGCAGAATCTCGCCATATACAGGTAAAAATTTAAATTACAACACATATAAGGGAAGTGAGAAGAGGTGCCGACATACTGACAGAGCCACATGACTTCACAGTATAGTCTTCCGGTTAACCTATTCTAAAGCACACACCAAGAATCTAACGATTCGTGATATGTGTTGTATCTCAGGTACGCTTTTATTGTACCTGTTCACGTGGCAACATAGATGATATGACCACACGGCCCCTAGCACCGGCATAAGCGGTATTAGATACAAATCTAGAGAGCTATGATGGAAATGCTCTGACAACTCTTTTTTTGGTAATTGGTGAGCTGTTTCGCTGTGACAACTCGTACACTGGGGATTGATGAGCTATATCGTCATCAGATGAAAATGACGGCATTTAACACAAAAGACTAGTCTGTAAGGCCCGATGTCGACCCAGCATCAACTTCCCACAAGTGCCAACATATATCAAATTACAAGCGTCTAGTCCGTCATTCATACTTCAGCCGTCGTCCATTAGAGAATATCCGCGTTCATAATCCAAAGACCTATTCCATATTCCATATAGTAGTATTAGCATCAAATTCAAAAAGACAATCATAGTATACATAAATATAGGCTTGTTTCCTGCAAGAGAGAAGCGGTCAACAGTTTTCAATGATGCCGGCAAGACATCATGATGTTCCAAAAATATCAAATCCGTATCGCTGATCAGTATTTTTAATCCATAATATTCGTTGTAAAGTCATCTAATGAATGAGTATCTCAGTCACCATCATAATTGTCACCAAAAGGTCTGTACAGGGGGCGGGCCTCGAGACCAGCAGAATTTCCCAGTATGGACCTACATGTATCCCCCTGAGCCAGTATGGGCCTATGAGATTATCCAGACCTCCGTGAAGTTTTCGAAAATTTTCACCGCTTAACTTCGAGACCCCTCCCATCGTGTTCCACGTGGTGAGACGAGAAAAACAAGACCAAACAACCCATACCGTAATGAACATGTGTGAATTGCCCAGTATGAACCTATCCACTGAGCCAGTATAGGCCGATGGGCGTATCCAGACCTCAAAGAAGTTTTCGAAAAATTTCACCACCTAGCCCCGAGACCCTTCCCATCGTGTTTTTCGTGACGAGACGAAGAAAACAAGACCAAACAACCCATAGTAGAATACAAAATAAATGACCACCCCATACAGGCATTTTCCCGTATAGATGCAAATGTGCGAATCAGGCCCCTAATGTAGAGGTAAAGTCCGTGTTCCGCTTTTTTTATATTTTTTCTGGAGAAACTTTTACATACACCCACCCACGACTTGATGACCCTGGAGGAGCGCTTCACTTTGACACCTCACTCGAACCAATCGGTCCACTTGGGTCCCTTCTCGCCCTTGAAGGTTGCCGAGAATTTCCCCCGGCTCCCCTCGTATTTGGGACTACTTACTGTCCGCGGAGGCTTCTTTGACCGCATCATCGCCAGACCGTATCACCGCGGAGGAACACATGCCACATAGAGACATAAGCCAACCACGTAACCTTTGCCGAAACTATAGGGCACTTAACCTCCACAACTCTCCACAATAACGCCCCGTGACCTCCCCGTGACCTCCACGAAAGTAGGTCAACAGGTAATTAGATGCTTAGACTATACTACTCTGGTTCAAGCATATCAACTTCTCCCTCAGTCACTGTCACAGCTAGCTTCGACAGACCCACGGTATTAAAGCGGCTCTTCACCGGCGTGTAAAACTTATCGGACATTCTTCCCTATAATCATATAGGATGTAGTCCACAATTTCGGACTATTGCACCATTATTGCGTCTCATTGAACAACGTTCTCTCTGACCCCTGTGCCATCTCATGTGAGGTCCCATAAGGTCCAATTCTTGGACCTCTGCTATTTTTATTGTACATAAATGATATAAATAATCAACTGACCTACTCCGCATATTTTTTTTTTTGCAGATGACACAAATGTTGTGTGCTCATCTAGGGATTTGAATGATACTGTTGGTACCATGTTCCATGAATTAGACAAAATCCATACATGGTTTCCCACAAATCGCTGGTCAATTAACGTAAAAAAACAACTAAATACATGGTAGTTATTCCAAATAATAAAAGCATTAGACACGCAGATCATGTAAGTATATCTGAACAGGGAATTGTACAGGTTAACAATTTCATTGATTGATAAACGTGAACATAATCATCTTGAACTTAATATATTACCAGTGCAAAAACTAAACCTCTACGTTAGTTTGTCTTTATTTCAGAAATTTATGTATAATTCTGATATTTTGCCAATACGTTTCCTTCACTACTTTATTAGACCTAGTGCAGTTACCGTTATCAGACAAGAAATCAGCATACTAATATATATAGGCCCATTTATCGTTCAAACCTTTCATTTTATACCGTTGACGTTACAGGACCGCGGAAATGGAACAAGCGCTCAAAGTCGGTACATCCTCCTCGCTTTTCAAATATATATTAGAGACTTCTCTTATTCACGGTTAACCTATTTTCACCCTAGTACACTCAATACATGCCCTTCAGTTTTTAGCCTAGTTTTCATCATCAATATCCTTGCTATACCTGTCGCTTTCGTAAACATGCATGTATATTTTTCAAGGGATAGAACAAGCCCCATGGGGTTTTATTTCCGCCAGGCTATTTATTAATCATTACGAATTCACTCTGTATTATTATTTGGTGAATAAAAATTCATTCGTTCATTCGGATGTTTCAGAAATTATGGAGTACATTCTGAGGGAAGAAACTTGGCCCCGGGTTAAAATTGCATAACTGGCTTGTATCTTCAATTCATGTTATGAACATTCCCTTCAAGAAAATATAAACTTTGGGAGGGGGGGGGGGGGAGTTCTGGAGGGTTTAGCAACTACTAAAGACGGAAGGGTTATACCAAATGTCCTATTTCTAGCAACGAGAGGCCCATATAAGTCTTACCGCGTATAGATGAGGTTACAAGTTGCATCGTATAGGTTACAGGTTGCATCAGGCTGCGATATGTAACACTGAATTATCGCCCCTGGTGAACGATCTCTTTTCGTCTGATGCAAGATGGCCGTAATAATCCGTAATCGGCTGACGACAGCTGCCGGTTTCACAACAAAACAATAATGATATAGACTCGATCTAGATGCACGAACGTTTGATCGTGCTTAGTTTTCCAGACGATGGACCATCTTGTGGGACTATTTGACGTCAGAAAGGACAATGTGATGCCAGAATCGCTGCCGCCCGAGGTATGTTTTTTTTTTGTTCATGGTTGTTGTTGTTGCAACTTGACGTTTAGGCGGTTCAAATTTTTGGCGCTTGTTCTTCAAAACAGACCTTCATGATAACAACAGCTCGGTTCATTGACTAATAAACTGTTGGCAGACTTCACATTGTGCATATTTAAAAATGGTTAAATTTGAAATTTCCAACAAACCAACAAAACATAGAGATACTGCCACAGCACGGGGGGGAGGGGGGTTATCTAATATATTCAACTATAAACAATTATATGTTTTGTTATTTCAGATAGAAGAGGGCAATGTGGAATACAAGGTAAGCGTTTATGATCTGGAACAACCAAAAAAGCAATTAAGCAAGGGTGCAAGGAAGAAGTGATATTGAAAAGGTTAAATCAAATTTCCATGTTGATTAACTTTAAGATAAATCTTTTTTTTTCCAGCATGCTCATAAAAGGACTATTGGTTTGGCTGCAATGGGCATTTCTTCTGCCACAAAAAGTGGACCAGCGATGCTGTAACTTCAATTTTTTTGCATGGTGAAACTAAAGTCCTAAAACAACTTGCATTCCATTGTAAGCAAAGAAGACAAAAATGTTCTGTTATGAATTTTAAATGAATTTTGTTAGTCTTATCAAATCACTTACCCTTTATGATGATATTGGGGACTTGATTATGATCATTGGTGATTTCTATGTAGCTGCACAAGGCTTTGGCAAGATTCAGTCATTTACGAGTTGCATTGCAATATCAAACAGACATGTATTGGATCAAGACAATCAAGTCTGCATAGAATTGTCAACATAATCAAATCCCTTACACATAAAACTGTCACCAGGATCATTAAATGCAAAGGACTCTCTGGTACAGTCCCATCTTCACAAGTCCAGGTAAATCATAAATCCTCGCAGAGGGTTTACCTGGACATTTTTGGTGATTCGAATGAGTTCTTGGGTCGATGGCTCTATTATACAATCCCCCGCGCTTGTTTTCAATTAGCATGTCACTATCCCCAGCCTGCGGTTTTTTCTTTGACTTCCGATGTCGATTTCCGCTTGACATCAAAGCAGTTTGGCCCGCGATGAAATTGAAACCTGTCACATCTCATACCTCGCAGCGGATTGGCCTAATCAACTAGCTTAGCACGTTCAATGATTGGGTTTATTCAGGGGAAACCCCTTGCTCTGTTTATATCCAGAATTTTATGGGTAACTAACCAAGCCAGTGTATCGATCCCAACAGATCGATCGATACACTGGCTCACGAGGATGGTACACACCTGGTGCAGTATTTATTCTTGGTATTCAGTTCCAACCAGAACGTTTGCACTGATTCAGAATGGCAGAAAAACTTCACACCTGCCAGTATGCTCCAAGCATGTAAAAATAGGGGGGGGGGGGGGGGGGGCGGTCATGGATGTAACATCTATATCAGACTTGCCTGGCTTGGTAATTGGTCTGAACAGTGTTTAGTCCCAGACCCCATAACTCTGTTGGAATGAGAAGCTATTAAAGGAAACTATCTATAAATATGTTCAATATGATTAACAATGAGATTTCTTGTGATTATATATTGTTAAGTATTGGGCAATAATGGCAAACTAGAAGCTTTGACATGTGGTATATCATGTAGAATTCTTCAAAAACTTCAGCATCTATTTTTCTCAAAATTATGACTTTGAAAGTGTTTTCATTCTCTACCACGTCTACCTGCAGCTGAAGCTGGTGAATCCATCCGAGTCAAGATTTGAGCACCTGGTCACACAGATGAAATGGCGATTACAGGAGGGTCGAGGTGAGGCGATCTATGAGATTGGTGTGGAAGATAATGGAATGTTGGTGGGACTGACCGATGGAGAGCTGGACGCTTCTGTCAGCAATTTGAGGAGAATGGCACAGAAGTAAGTCATAGTATACATATTGACTGTAGTGTGTTACCTTGCCAGCAGACATGGAAAAGGATTGAGCTAAAATTGCAGATAATGTATATCTTCTACTAGGACTTTCACTGCATGCAATGTCAGGAAGAATAATAAAATTCACCTTCAGTGTCGCTGACAAAATACTTGGTACTTTAGGGAACATTGCAAATAGCTGATGTTGAATTCCAAATCTAATACCTCTGATAACTTATTGTATGGATAATAACTTGTAGAATAATTAAGAAGTTGTGGTAGTAGCTTATAATATCCTGTTGTTAAAATTTTATAGCTGCAACACCTTTTAGCTTTTACATTGGCTCTGTATGTCCAAATCTGAATAATAAGTACATGTAGTGTAGTGATCAGTAAAAAATGTTTGGTCAACGATTATCCGTACTAACTTGCTGTGTATTTTGTACAGACTGGGGGCCAGTTTGACCGTTCTACGAGAGAGAAATGTGGAGACAGAGAATTTTATGGAGAGTAAACGAGTGATGGAGATCCTAGTACGGAAGGTACCAGATGATCAACAGGTCAGTGCTCTAATCTTGCCCAACAATAACTGGTGCCCACATAACAGGGATAACCCAGTTTCGACTAGACAATATGTCTAT
Source organism: Hanleya hanleyi (assembly GCA_036873755.1). Taxonomy (NCBI): domain Eukaryota; kingdom Metazoa; phylum Mollusca; class Polyplacophora; order Lepidopleurida; family Hanleyidae; genus Hanleya; species Hanleya hanleyi. Next base: position 54,799 of record JAVTVY010024533.1, read on the forward strand.
TGATTCAATAGTTTTGGTATGACCGTCAGGTGATGAGGTCGTATTTTGTGCCCTTCATGAGATGAGGTCATATAATCCGATAGCGAGTTCTGTCTGTCCATCCATCCATTAACAGTTTACTCTGTTCGATGCTTCCAACTCTGGGTGATGAATTGGTATACTTTGGGCAGGGGGCAAAGAGGAACCCTGTTATTTCTGAGGTCAAATCTCAAGGTCACTCTGCCTGAAAACCAGTAAGATCATTGAAATTTTTTTATGCTAAAAGTACAGTCCAGAGATATGGATTCTGTTGGCGATTTTTACCCCTCAGCCAATTTTGGTCAAAGGGTATTGTCTGCATGCATCCTTCTGTCAGTCCATCCATTCTGCTTCTTAAACAATATCTCTTGAAGAATTATTGTCAGGATTTCCAAATTCATTTAACATATGCAACTGGCTATGGATCAGAAGCCCATGGAAGATTACCGAACTTGACCTATTTTCCATCTATTTTTTTGAAGGATTACATCTGGGCTTTCCAAATTCATACTACATATGTGCAATTGGTGGTTGATTAGAAATCTTTTCATATTTTGTCAAGGTCAAGTTCTAGTTACTTTATTATCTCCAAATTTTTGTCTTGAATATTATATGGATAGATTGAAGCTCATCCAGCTCTTGTTTCGAATTTGTCACTTGATCAGATAAATATGGCCTAACTTCTATTGGTAAGCAATATCATTTATTTGCACACTTATGCCACCAGGGTCAAAGGCAAAAAAGAAACAAATACTCATTGAGCATGATCGATATACAATGATCTAGCTTGATTAGAGGCCCTAATGGCACACTAATTTAGAGATGTATGAAAAATGATGAAGTACCAGAATGGTTTAGCTGCAGAAGTACAATATATGACCTCGATCATGAGAAGAAATTTATACATCCAAATGAGTTTTCGGTTACAAACTTTGACATTAAGTAGTATGAGTACTGCAAGCTTTTACCATGTTTACAACTTGGATATTTAGAAATCTCTTGCTATAGATGTATATAATGTGATGTAGGGTAGGCGTACTTGCTATCCTTTAACTTTGTGTTATTTTGTTTTTCAGTTCATTGACTTGCGAGTTGCTGTACTGGGTAATGTTGATGCGGGTAAGAGTACTCTGTTAGGTGTACTGACTCAGGGAGAACTGGACAACGGCAGGGGCAGGGCACGGCTCAACTTGTTCAGACATCTTCATGAAATTCAGTCCGGCCGGACATCAAGTATAAGTCATGAGATCCTAGGATTCAACAGTAAAGGGGAGGTAAATCCAGTTATTGAATCTTTGATAATAAAAATATTACTTGATGGTGAAAGTTTGGATTGTTTAGTTAAAGTATTTCGCTATACACTGGATGTCTCTGCAAACCATTTCAATATTTATGTTCCTGTCATCATGGATTACTATTGAGAATTATAACACAATTGAGATGCTCATTTAACAACACTGATCCAGCTTTGGATGGATAATCATAATAAACAATTCTATTATCTACTACAAAATCATTTCACATATATACCATTTCTGATGAACCATATGTGTCTGGGTATTATCTGGTTGATGTTTGTATCCAATGATATTCTATTATATCCGTGATACTTTCAGATTGTGAACTACAGTGAGTCTAGGACAGTAGAGGAGATTTGTGAGAATGCCACCAAACTGGTCACTCTCATTGACCTGGCTGGCCACCATAAATACCTGAAAACCACCATCCTTGGACTGACCGGTTACTCACCAGACTTTGCTATGTTAGTGGTCAGTGCCAGTGCAGGCATGGGTAAGGGGCTTCCTTCTATACGTTTAAGATGTGCTTGAATACATTTCATTATATTGTTGAAGCAGGCCTTGCTTTTCGTCAAAATTCACCAGAATCCATACAGCTTCTCACAGTCTAACACTACGGGAATCCATGGGAATCCAAACAGCTTCTCACAGTCTAACACTACGGGAATCCATGGCAATCCAAACAGCTTCTCACAGTCTAACACTACGGGAATCCATGGCAATCCAAACAGCTTCTCACAGTCTAACACTACGGGAATCCATGGCAATCCAAACAGCTTCTCACCATCTAACACTACAGAAATCCATGGGAATCCAAAGCTATCATTTCTATACAGACTGCTCAAATTTATTGGAATCTCTTGAATTCCTGTGAATTAATTTGCATGAATAAATTTTCCGTTGAAAAGTAAGCCTTGGTTTAAAGCAATATAAAAGAAAAAGAGATTTTCAGGGGATTTTTAACTGAGTTCAGGGTGCCTCCCTTTCGAATTCATCAGAATACCGTAAACAGATGAGTAACTGGCATGACTGGGGGTGTCAATGTAATGATATAGTTTAGTGAAAAGGTCAGCAGTCTGAAGATAAACAACATTGTAAAATATATAGTTTAGTGAAAAGGTCAGCAGTCTGAAGATAAACAACATTGTAAAATACTATCTTACAACATTTTGTTAAGTCTTATCTTTCTGTATTCACAGCGGGAACAACCAAAGAGCACCTGGGATTTGCCCTGGCCCTGGAGGTACCAGTTATCGTACTGGTCACCAAAATTGACCAGTGTAAGAAGATCATGGTGGAGAGACTTGTGGCTCAGCTGGACAAACTCCTCAAATCTCCAGGTTGTAAGAAAATACCTGTCCGTGTCTCTAACGAGGATGATGCAATCATCGCTGCCACAAACTTTGATACTGATAAGTAAGTAGGCCTACCCTGTCGTAGCTACTATTAAAATTGATAACTTATAAGTGAGTTACTCTGTCATAGCTGACGAGTTAATCTCTCATCATGATCACTGTATTGTCTACACTGACTGGATCCTTGAATTCAAGACATTGTCATATTGGTAATTTGAGGCATATGATGAATTTCTTTCTTGGGAGCACAATTGCATGTATGTGGATGTGAACAATATGTCCCCACTGAGTAATTCTACTATAGGCAGGTGTGTTTAATTATTCTCCTCTCCTCAAGAACAGTATGGAGCTGTCCATAACCACATGGAACTGTCTATAATCACATGAAACTGTCCATAACCACATGGAACTGTCCATAACCTCCATAACCACATGAAACTGTCCATAACCACATGGAACTGTCCATAGCCACATGGAACTGTCCATAACCACATGAAACTGTCCATAATCACAGGGAACTGTCCATAACCACAGGGAACTGTCCATAACCACATGAAACTGTCCATAACCACATGAAACTGTCCATAACCACATGGAACTGTCCATAGCCACATGAAACTGTCCATAACCACATGGAACTGTTTGCTTTGTGTTTCAGGATCTGTCCAATATTCACAATATCCTCTGTGACTGGGAAGAACCTTGATCTGCTGACAAAGTTCCTCAATGTGGTCTCTCCTGTTAAGACACAGAAAGATAGAGAAAGGTGTATGCAAGAGCTGACAGAATACCAGGTTTGTCTTTGGGACAATTCTCCCACTCCCCTCCCCCCATGCAAAATATTTCTACTCAGTACATTCAAACCTGTCTTAAGAGACCACCCTGGGGAACAGAAAGAATGCTCTCTAAGTAAAGATAATTTAAGAAGTCATTGGGGGAGTTTATACTGTGGTATTTAATGACGGGTGTTCATTCAATAAAGGTGACTGTAGGCTATTTTTACTATATTCTAATGACATTTCAATGATATTATAATGCATTGATTTGGGTTTGCTTTGTGAACCCACTGTTGTTGTTAAAAAAATGGCTCAAAATGGCAAAGTCGTGAGCACTATTCCATAAGAGGCTTGATTACCAGAGCAGATTTCACTCCACAACATCGCCTATATTAAAAAACATAATATTTCAAACAATTTCTGAAAATATTGACTTGCCAAAGTTTCACACATGCAAGATATAATGGCAAACCCTTGATGTACCTCTCTAAATCAACTAGTAATTTGTATATGGTGGATGATGATTGGGGGGGGGGGAGCAAGCTGGTAAGAAGGAAAGCAGTCCTCCTGTACATGTATATAATGTGATACAACCAACACATGTAGCTTCAAAACAGGACCATTCAATCAATTGTCTGGAATTAAATGCACTTGGTGCATTAAGTTATGCTCAACTGACTGAAAACAGCTATTGAGAAAAGACTGGCTGATGCAATTTTGGATATAGGGGTAAAAGGCAGATGTCTTTTTCAAAGGGCACATTCAGAGATCCTCAACTCTTTAAGAATCTTGCAAAATAAATTATGAAATAATGACCTTTCAGTGAATATATCATTGTATTTCACACACTATCATGTTTATTATATAGTATTCAAACATATACCAGGTATGTCCATGCATAATAGGAGTGTTTGATTTTAATAATTTCTTTTCTGAAATGAGCCTTTGTTGTCTAATTTTTCTGCAAGGGCTTTAGACCACTTACATATAAAAATTACCAAGTTACTTGACAGTGTGTTTTATCTTTTTGCCAAAAAATCTTTCAAATTCCATAATGCTTTTAATCCTTTCTTTGCAGAAATTGTTTTATATATTATGTTTATTAACATAAGCGATATTGCGGAGTTAAATCTGCTCTAGTAATAACACATATGGGAATAAGGTTGAGTCAATTATGCACTTACTAGTTCAATGTCCAGTTTCAATCGCGTTCAGAGCGCTGGTGACCAAAACTACTACTAAGACCATATGTTTCACACCATATAATATTCTTTGTGGATTTGGTGGTGTTGATATGAAGGTCTTGAACTTGATCTCTCTGCTGATTAACTACTGTATTTTTAGGGCCAGCATTAGCCAAAAAATACCATTTTTAGAGTGTTTTGAGGATGAGATTAAAAAATACTATGAAGCAGAGAGACTGGGCTCAACTCTTGCATATGACATCATAAAGTTCAATGAGAAATGGCAAGCTTGGATTATGTTGGTACAATAGTTTATTCGCCATAAATCTTGATACAAACACTAATTGTCATATTTTCTAATGAGTACAGTACCTAGTTAAACATGATTTCTGTATGACTTCGATGGCTTCATACCTGTAATGATATAAACAAATAGTGCTGTTATTGGGATATACCATTTCGGTTACAAAATTTACAATATTGTGAATATATTTGACCATATTTTCAGAGCTTAAATTAAATTGTTAAGCTGTATTGATAAGGTATATGCTGTAAAACATTTGAATGTATTTGTTGACTGATGGACCAAATAAGAAGAAAAAACAAAAAGAAAAAAAATCTTCAACTTTGCCATTTTGAGCCATTTTTCTAAACAACAACAACAGTGGGTAGCCATGGTCTTAATGGTTGTGTTCTCTTTGTCAGATTGATGAGATCTACTCTGTACCAGAGGTGGGTACTGTTGTGGGAGGCACTTTACACAGGTGAGTTAACTGCTCTATAAATTACCTTTACTGCAGCTTCCCTCTTAACCCATGATTCATGCCACCTCTTTATTGTAGATGCTCAGTGTAATGTCCCTCTTCACCATAACATTTCTCTCCACATGTCCATAACTCAGTTGCAGACCACATGCTGTTTGACCGCCTCTAAATTTGATGATCCTGGAATATTGCTACAGGTTATTGTCTGATTCTTCATATGAGGTTTTGAGTTGAATGATAGTCCAATTTCTCCCCGAAGCACTTCAAGCTCATCTGAACCTGTGTCAATTGTTGCTATTTTCGGGTTGACCTTGGCAGGAGTGTATTATGAGGAGCTCATCTGTTAAATGTAATTATTTCAAGGTTGACCTTTGATAGGATGTATGACAAGAAGTTCGTCTGTAAAATTTAATTATTTCAAGGTTGACCTTGGTAGGTGTGTATGACGAGAAGTTCATCTGTAAAATGTAATTATTTCAAGGTTGACCTTGGTAGGAGTGTATGGCGAGAAGTTCATCTGTAAAATGTAATTATTTCAAGGTTGACCTTGGTAGGAGTGTATGACGAGAAGTTCTAGTTTCTCTGCAAAATGTAATTATTTCCTGGTTAACCTTCACAGAGGTGTATTACGAGAAGAAGACAAAGTGTTACTGGGTCCACTAGAGGATGGGGAGTTCCAGGAGGTGGACATTCGTACCATGCACAGAAATCGTCTCCCTTGTCGTGTGATTCAGCCTGGCCAGGCAGCAACCATCTCACTCCCTAACACTGAGAGGTGGATGGTCAGAAAGGTAGGAAAGCTTCTAGCTACCATGTTGCAGATGGGGAATCTCCTCCATTTCAATGCTCATATAGATAATTGTTGCCTTGGATTCCTAGACATCCTCTATATTGATCTATCAGAAATAGTGAACATCACATTTTAAGTTACATATTTGGGTTCTTTTATCTAATTCTTCAATGTAATTATCGACCAGAAACCTGGTATTCATGAGAGTATTTGTTGTTGAAAATAATGTCGGCTGAATTAACTTTTATCCTTGAGGCATTGTGCTGAATTACAGTGGAGAAACCGATACTTTTGATGTGAAAGGTAATGGGATGAGAGAATTTTGAAGCCTCTTTGTTAGAAAACATTACTGCAATTATGTCAATATGTCAATTAACTGTGAATAATTGATGTTGTATTTTGTATGTTGCAGGGTATGGTGCTCCTTAGTGTGGGATCTGCACCACAGTGTTGTATCGAGTTCAGGGCCGATATTTACTTACTCTTCCACAAGAAAAGTCTTCATAAAGGTTTCCAGACGACAGTACATATAGGCAGTATCTCCCAGACAGCTGTCATTGAGGAAATGGACAAGGTAAATTACACTTAGTCTTTGTCAGAGACGTCAAGTTCGGATGTATAACATGGCTGCTCATATCTATGGGCTGTGACTCCGAGACAGTAAACATGGATACATGATCAAGCTAAGCTGAGATGCATCCTTGGAGATGTAGACAGGCTAAATCAGCCAATGGTGGATTACAATGAATTCTTATAATAACTTGAGGGTATCCAGCGATATCTTACCATTTACGAACACCTGATTGGTCAACTCAAATTAAAAATAATAATATTATGTATTTCCATTGGCTCGAACATCCAGCCAATCATCATGATCATAGAGTTCATTTACTTGTTTCTCTCCAATTTGGCTTCAATCAATGTGAGAAATGTACGAAACAAAAAGCATTGATGAAACAGGGTCATCAAAAAAACAGGAGAAGGTGAGTGGGAGGGGGGGGGGGGAGTGTGCAGAGGGTGAGTGCAAAATATATTTTGAAATGTTTTATGGAAAATTTAATTTTCTGAGAAAAGAAGGATCGACAAACACTCAAGTTGAGATCATTGTGCGGGTATGAGAAATTAAAGATTACCCTAGAGAAGGGATGATTTCGCTGGTGAGACACAGAATTACTCCCGCTTAAATCACAGTTGTGCTAATTTCGTGTGTTTTCTTTTCTCTTATTCAGAAGAGTGTGAGAACCAATGAGCGTGCTTGTGTTAAATTCCGTCTGATCAAACAGCCCGAGTACATCAGGCCAGGCTCAAGACTTGTCTTCAGGGAGGGACAGACTAAAGGCATGGGAGAGGTCACACAGATCATACCCTACAACCCCTAGGCAGGTCAATAACTAGTTTGTACAGTATCATTATGCAGTTAATACTGGCAGTTACTCCTGCAGTGTGTATAGAACATTTAGGCAGTTATAGCTGTAGTGTGTATTGTTTTATTAGGCAGTCAGTTACAACTGTAGCGTGTACAGTGTTAGGCAGTTATTCCTTTGTAATGTATATTATAAGCAGGCAGTTAAAACTGTAGTGTGTATAGTGTAACCATTGCTACTATCATGTATAGCATTCACGCTAACATTTTACTTTGACTGTGATAATAACATTGTGAGAGCTGTATCTCAGCACTCGTAGAGATTGCCGTTAGATTTTGGTTTACCCGCCAAAGCAAACCTTAAAAGCAAGATGAAGAATGATATATTTATCTCGTCATACACTACCATTGACTGTTACATACAGAAGTGTATAACCAAAACAGCTGAAGGTAAAACAATTCATTGAGATATTAAAGCAAATTCATGTTGACTGGTGTAGAGGGAAAGGTAGTCTGGTAGGAATTCTATTCTGCTTGCTATCTTTAACCCAGCTAAAATAGTTGTCTCACAAAAAAACAAGAATTCCTTTCACACAGGAACTATTGGTTGTTATTAGCTTTGTGTATATATGTACATGTATATATGTACCTGATTGTGAAGAAGACTGTACAGTTATAGATACCAGAGGGGTAGACAGACTAATGTGATATAATAGCATAGTATACCCATAATTTATTTCAAACTAAAAGGTTCGTTATTGTGATTTTTAGTTTCTCACCAAATGCGATTTGTTAGTTGTTTGTTAGTACATGAAAATGTATTTTTATTTGCCTATCTATCTCTTTTACCTCATTTATCATATCGCTTTTAATGTTTGTTACTTATTTCTTTTGCTGATTCTTACCATCTTCAAAACCTTGTGCTTATGCCCCACATGTCCATTACCATTTGATGGACAATCAGTATATGCTATATAGGACATATCTTGCCCGAAGTGTAACTCTTGCTGCGTTAATCCAAAGAAAAGAACAAATTGATGATGATGTAGATGGTTTATTCACCATCTTCTCTAAGCTATAGTCACTTTATGGTTTCAGTTAGTGTTGTCTCATACAGCTGATGTTTGCTAAATGAGAACTTCAAAGTATCTTCATATGTAGATATATCGGTGAATCAGACCAGATCATGTGAGAATTATGAATAATTTCCCATTGTACATCAGGAATTCTACATCTTGTAGTTGGTGTGGATTATGTTCAGTCATTTTGTGAGTTGTCATATTTTTATGTGCGAGCAGTTCCGCCAATGTTGTGAGGAATGATGTTAGTGATTGTGTTGTTTTTTACGATTGTGACCAAGATTATTCATTACACTTCCAATATAAGTTAGTTTTAGGTGAAAAAATGTTTAGATTTTTGGTCAGCATGCGCATCATTGCATCGCAAAATTCAAGATGGGCATTATCAACTTTGAATTTATGTACAATGTTTTGTTAAATATAAGAAGAGCCTGTAACCATGGTTACTGTTCATACAGACGTGTGTTCCAGGTTCTGAACTTGACATACTATATATGAATCCTGAATGAATGAAGGCTCTCCTTGAAGAAGAAATAGAATGTAAGAAAAGCCTGTCAGCGCACCATGTTAAAAGAGGGCCTGAGTTTGTCCAGAAACAAGATTTTTTTTTGCCTAACCGATGTTGTATCTAACTAAACCTACATTGTTTTTATACGCCCGCCAAAAGGCGGACGTATTATGTGATGGCGGTTTCCGTCCGTCTGTCTGTCTTGCCGTCTGTCCGTCCCTCGTGTCCGGTCTATAACTGGGACAGTTTTCTATCTACAGCTCTAATTTTTGGTGAGTGGATACCCTACGGGGAGACGATGTGTCGCGTACTAAAATGAAGGTCAAGGTCAGAGGTCAAAGGTCACTAGCCTAAGGGAAATCACTGAAGTGTTCGTGTCCGGTCTATATCTGTGAACGTTTTCTATCCACAGTTGCAATTTTTCGTGAGTGGATACACTAGGTGGAGACGATGTGTCGCGTACCAAAATTGAGGTCGAGGTTAGAGGTCAAAGGTCACTGTTGCCTAGAATCAGGAAATCATTGATCATTGACAGTTTTCTAGTACAGTTCTAATTTTTGATGAGTGGATGCCCTAGGGGGGAACAATGTCTTTCATACCACATGTAGGTCGAGGTCTCAGTGTGACAGAAAAATCAGGAAATCATTAAAAATTTCTAATTTTTTGTGAGTGGATTCAACAGGGGGGAAATGAAGTGTCGCATACCGGAAAATAGGTCCAGGTCGAAGGTCAAAGGTCACTGTGACCCCAAAATCAGGAATGTATTAAAAATAACATTTTTTTTTATCAGTAGATACATTAGGGGGACATGAAGTGTTACCTAGCAAAATGTAGGTCAAGGTCAAAGGTCAAGGTCACTGTGACCCTAGAATCAAGGTCAAAGGTCAGTGTGGCCTAAAATCAGGAAATCATTAAAAATTTCAATTTTTTTGTAAGTGGATTCAATAGGGCGAAATGAAGTGTCACATACCAAAAATTAGGTCAAGGTCAAAGGTCAAAGATCACTGTGACCACAAAATCAGGAAATTATTAAAATAACATGTTTTTGTGTCAGTAGATACATTAGGGGGACACGATCTGTCATACCAAAATGTAGGTCAAGTGACCTGGTCAAAGGTCAAGGTCACTGTGACCCCGAAATCGAGAAATTGTTAAAAATCATGATTTTTTTGTGTCCATTGAGAAATTACGGGGAGACGATTTGTCATCTACCAAAATTTAGGTCAAGGTCAATAGTCAAGGTCACTGTGACTCCGGAAACAAGAAATCTTTGGAAATTGCTTTTTTTTGTGTCGGTACATACATTAGGGGGACATGATGTAGCACATACCAAAATGTAGGTCAATGCCGAACGTCTAGGTCACCTACCCCCAAAATCATGAAATTCATACAAATCATGATTTTTTGTGTCCATTGATACATTGAGGGAAGACGATGTGTCGTGTACCAAAATTTTGGTCACGGTCAAAGGTCAAGTTCACTGATCTCAAAATCATTAAAATATAACTTTTTTTCTGCCAGTAGATACATTACAGGGACATGTGTTAAATATCAAAATGTGAGTCAAAGGTCAAGGTCACTGTCACCCCAAAAGCAAGAAATCATCAAAAGTCACAGAAGACGAAGTCGTGTAATGCGATATTGCGTTCTGTCCATTCATCCATTAACATTACATTCTCAGAAGCACAAAATTGTAGGCTAGCTACCAAGTGGAATCAAGGCTATTTAACAACCTTGAAATTTGGACCAATGTAATTCCAGATACGCGGGCGTATATTGAAGCCCCTTGGGCTCTTGTTTTTGTTATAGTTAGTTCTATCAGTTTTATTTCCTGTCATCTTCTTAAAATTGCAAGTTTTTCTTCTTTCTTTTTTAGAGGAACTGAAAAACAATTGTTTTAACTGTCACTGATAGTATATAGGTATTCCATTAGAGATATACTTGATATAGGTGAATATTAAGGAATTTGCGACTTCAAAATTATTGTTTAAAACCCATGTAGCAATACTGTTATTTATTGAATACTTGTTGAGAATCCGGTAAGTTGTGTTAACGTGTAAATCATGATTTGGTACCATCTTCATTTTAAGGCTTATATTAATTTTGACAGAGACTGTAAATAGACTGTGATTTAGCGAATCTCGGCATGTGCAATGTGCACTGAAACGACCGATGTACAGTTCAACAAAAGTAAGTTCCCCCCAAAGCGTTGTTTGATATGTCCCAAGATATTTGCCCGATCGCGATGAAATTTTGCACACGCTACCCCTGTAATCAAGCCGACACAGTGTATCAAGGATTATCCTGAGCATGCGCAAACTGGAACTCGGTCGGATTTTGAAAATTACACAAACAGATTCAACCAGATTTTTCAATGGCAAATGTTCATTTCATCACACATTCAACATGTTCACTGGGTGTCTCGATGGCCAGTAATCGTTAAAATCGCGTGTAACCACCACGACACTGTATCACATTCTGACAAGCTCGCATCGTGTTGATGAGGCGTGTGATCCGATTTTGCGAGATCGCTAACCACTCCTCCTGAAGCAGGCATCTCACATCATTCCTTTCGACGCGCAATCTGTTTTACAGGCATGTTAGCCTCCAAAAGGACACTTGCAATAGCCCTATCTATATTCGGTAACCGAGGCATGGTTTACCACAGAAATTTTGCAACTTTTAATTCCCAATACAACGCAGGCAGTAATATGGGGCATTCGAGTATGCAACCATTTTTATTGACCATCTAGGACATCACATTACCTGATGTAGGTCATGTGAAAATGCATGAATTCTTGTGGTGTGTGTCATGTCCTGAATGCACAACCACACGAATAAATTTCAGGACTGGGCAATCAACATTTTGACATTTTGAAACTGCCATCATCAACACGATGCGAGCTCATTGTCGGAATTTGATACAGTGTCGTGGTGATTACACACGATTTTAACGATTGGCCGTCAAGACTCCCAGTGAACATGTTGACTGTGTGATGAAATGAACATTTGCCATTGGATAATATGATTGAATCTGTGTAATTTTCAAAATCTGACAGAGTTTCAGTTTGCGCATGCTCATTTGAGCACGACTGCACCTACAGGATAATTCTTGATACATCTCGTCGGCTTGATTAGTGGGATAGTGTGTGTAAAATTTCATCGCGATCGGGCAAATATCTTGGGACATATCAAACAACGCTTTGGGGGGAACTTACTTTTGTTGCACTGTTTATATGTCTGATTATATTCCAGATGCTTGCAGAATCAATCAAACAACATTAGCAAGCCATTTGTAGTCAAAATTGCTCATCCTTGTTTAATGTTCTGTATTTACATGTGTTCAAGCGTGACAAAATTGCTTTTTGTTTCCCCATTCCCGCTATTAAAGTGTAATGGTTAAGAGCTGATTCCTGAATTTGACAAAAACAACTTTTGAAATGTTGATCAGAAAAGTCAATTTTAATATGTACATGTATCCTGATAGTTACAATGTAGTTTTATGCTGTTTATCTCATTGGACGATGTTAATGATATAGCTTATGTAGCCATTTCAAGTTACAATTCTTACTGGCAAACTGATTGGGTCGTAAATCTTTAAATTCTGTCATTGAGCACAGAAGACCAGCTTATCTAGTATTCCTGTACACACTTGGGGAGGGTTATGTTTACCTTAAGTACTATGGGTCAAATTTTTAATAGAGGGGTAGATCAATATTGTATTTAGTAAGCATTAATCATTGAGTGAAGAAAATGTAACGCACAATAAATATGCTCCTTTGAAAGATAAGATATCATGATTCATAAACAAAAACCTGCGGACTTCACTCTCAAATTATTAACAAATATGTCCTGGCTTCTCCTCTGATATGTGGCCATTCGCCCTGCTTAACCGAGTATGCCCCTGTACTTGATGTATGCACAACAGTACAGCATGCATCAACAACTGACTACATACAGATTCTGATGTTGACTCAACAGGGAGGGACTTGAGCAATCAACAGTGTTGCCAAGTGTCCATGGATCTGATTGGTCCTTATCCTGCCCACATAACCTTCATGTGGATTGGGTAAAGTTGTCTTCACATGGCAGGTTTAATATGCCACTCCTGTTATTTCCCTGGTCAGAACACACTGGGGTTTGTCTCCAAGCAAGAAATGCACATTTGATCTAAGTAGCCAATCAAATTGTTGAGCCTTCACAAACCATCCAAGATTTCTCTCCAGATATGGCAAGTGGTAGTTTTATTGTTTGCTACCTAAGTCTTAAACCTGCTTTAATTAATGCCATTAATCCCTTATTAATTGCACAATCAAACGTAGAAAACGGAAGTTTAAAAGAAAAAGTTAACTCCCCTAGGAGAAGAGTTGTCCGCCCCTAGGAGAGCTCTCCACTCAAATCCAGCGTGGTCACTATATAGGCGACTGTAGCCTCATTTCTCATCCTCTTTCTCTTGTTTGCTTGACCAGTGCACATCTAAAGGGAAGTATTCAGAGGCAATTCTACAACATTGGTTGTTGTTGTCTCGCTGGTGTAATATCCTTTATCAAGTCTTGTGTTTGTTATTCATTCGGAACTTACTTACTGTATAAATATGTCTGAAGTTCCGACTGGCATTCCTTGTCGTACATGCGGGAAAGATTTATCCCCTTTGGACGCTCATACTGCCTGTTTATCTTGTAAAGATTTTTGTTACCGGGCGTCCACGTGCGCGGAATGTGTATTATGGAGTCCGGCGGCCTGGAAGAATTATGCCCAGGCCCGTCGGGCTTTTCTGTTACATGCTTGTGATGACTCGTCTTTGTCGGAGATCGACAGACGGGTCTTAGAGATTTCTTTAGTTAAAGATATGAAGTGTAATGAAGATCTTGACCGGGCTGGTCAAGATCCTCAGTCACCCGTGTCAGTTTGCATACCTCCTAGCGGGACCGTCCTACAGGAGGATAATTCCAGGTTACTAGACAGCTTGTCCCGGTCTGGAGTTTCATTGTCTAGGGTCGGTTCAAATCCAGTCCCTTTGTTACGCTTAACAAAGGCCAGGTCGGTCAAGCCTGGCCAGTCTTTTGTTCCCGTCGAACAAAAGGACTCTTCACCCAAGGCTATCTCTCCATTACCTATTGGTTCTCCACATGTACATGTTAGTAGGAAGAAATCTAAGAAACGACGTAGAGTGTCAATTTCTCCTTTACGGGTTAAAACTAGACATAGTTTTCCTAATGCTGAAAAATCTATGGAAGCCTGTTCGGTCCTACCATTAAGTGTTCAGGTTGCGGGCTTACGTTCATCAATCCCCGCAATTGTTGATACTTCACATCGTCGTTCACATACTGCTACACGACACTCAGCTTCACATCACCATTCACGCTCTCGTACACAACGCTCGGGTTCACCACCTCATCGTTTGTTGTCACCTGTTCGTGATTCTGTTACCTCGGTTCGACGATCTCGTTCTCCGATCCGTAGTTCTCGTCTCCCGATTCATTCTGGTACTGTTTTACGACGTTCCCGTTCACCGGTACGCCGTTCTCGTACGTCGATAGTTCATTCTCCTGATCCTACTCACCGTTTTCCTGGTGTTTCGGCTCCCTCTGATCAAGGTTACCATGTTCATTATCAACGAGCCCCTGTTCTTGATCATTTGGTGGATCCTGATTTATCGTCTTGTTCTCAGTCTCCGAGTTCGTCGAGTGAGTCGGATGATTCTTCTTCCTCTCAGACTAGTGCTAAAGTTACGTCGAAGATAGATCTTGCGCTTAATATGCAGGCGCTTTTAGCGTTAGTTCCGGATATGCCCGTGCCTTCGAAGGGTTCTTCTAGTGGTAAGTGCCGGACAGCTGCGGACTCTGCATTAGCTATTTCCAAGTCGGTTGTGCCTCATACATGTGCCCCGTCACCAGCATGGGCAGATCATTTAGACAAATTTGATCGTCAATTACAAGATGACAATAAATTTAAGAAGCCTAGTCTCGGAGCTTCCTATCGTCTTCATGATAACGTGTTACCTGACAAGCCACCCAAGCGTGATCGAGATTTATCTCAGGTTTCTAAATCAGCTAAATCTACTCCACTTGAATTCAATACCAAAGTTGTGGAGAATATTCAAGAGATGTTATTGACAATCCAACGTGCTTCCTCAATCACTGATTGGTTTTTGTTAGCGACTTCTCGGATTGCCTTGGACCCGGAGTTACACCAGGACGATGGATCGACTTCTTTGTCTGCGGGTCGTGTGGCTTATTTGCGGGGTTTCATTGAAACCCTAGTACAGGCTAATCATCAAGTTATTCAGGCCTCTTCTTATTCATACGTTTCGCTTCTTCAAGCGCAACGCAACGCCTTACTTAAGACGGTTAAGCCGGACGTGTCCTTTATGGTTAAGGATTTTCTGCTTCATCAACCATTAGCTTCCAGCGCCATTTTCAACAATTCCATTGAGTCTGTTGTTCCGGTCATCCGCGAGGAACGTACTGCGCGTTTGATTGGTGCTGTTGCTCGGGGTGGTTCGTCGGATCGTCGTTCGAGGCGGGGCCGTAACTCCTCTTCCACCCAACAAGATGGCGGCGCTCGAGGGAGGTTTCGGGGTATTGACAAACCTCCGCGGCGTGGGCGCCGTTCCTTTCGTGGTAAATCAACCAAGAGGGGTGGTCGTTCCAGTAAATGACTATCGAGTTCCCGGATCAGATCAAGCCGACGTTTTGCAGCCTCCTCCTTTCCGGACGTTCAATCATCATGTTGTGGGCGGCCGCCTTCAATACTTCAGAGACAATTGGCGTCTCATCACCGACGACACCTGGATTTTGAGAGTTTTGGAGCGCGGCTTCCTGTTCACTTTTCGTTCCCTTCCCAAACTTATCATTTGGCCACGCCCATCCCGCCTACCAGTCTCTGCGAGTCACGTGCAGACTCTTCTGTCGTCAGTCAACACGCTCATCGAGAAGGGAGCGGTCAGAGAATTACCGCCGACAGAGGACAGCTTTGGGTTTTACAGCCACGTGTTTCTGGTTCCCAAAAAAGACTCGCCCCAGATGCGGATGGTGATCGATCTAAAAGTGTTAAACAAGTTTCATCTCGCCCTCCCCCCTCATTTCAAGATGCCGACTGTTACATCGATTCGGGCCCGTGTACATCTTCGGGATTGGCTGGCCTCAGTCGATCTACAGGACGCGTATCTTCATGTTCCAATTCATCCTCGTCATCGCCGTTATCTCCGCTTCGTTGTCAACGAACGCCGTTTCGAATGGCAGGTTCTCCCATTCGGGGTCAACATAGCCCCTTGGCTGTTTACCCGCATTACCTCACCGGTCATGGCTTTTCTACACCTGCGGGGTATTCAGGTAGAGGTTTATATAGACGACATCCTCCTATGGGCAGCGGAAGAATCCCGTCTCAACATGCAAGTCCAGTTCACACTTCTGGTCTTACGTCATCTAGGATTCATCCCTCATCCTCTCAAGTCAGAGTTGGTCCCGGCTCAAGTTCGCCGTTACATCGGCGCTGTGTTCGATACCCGACATCAACTAGTGTATCCTCCGGAGGATCGTTGGGACAAAATTCAGCTGGTAATCCGAAAGTTTTTGTCATCAACGTCACAGACACGTCAACAGTGGCAAAGTTTGGTAGGTTTGCTCACTTCCACTCAGGACCTAACTCATTACGGCCGGCTTCAGGTGCGTCCACTACAGTATCATCTGTATCCTTACCTACAGACACCTTCCATAAACCCAGCGGTGCCGGTATTGACGTCTCTTCATCCATATCTGATCTGGTGGCAATCCCGGCTCAACGTCATGCAGGGCGTTCCATTCCGTTTTCCGACTCCGAGTTATCATCTGTACACCGATGCATCCGAGACCGGTTGGGGTGCCCATCTAGACGAATTAGTAGTATCCGGCAGATGGTCAACGTTGGATGCCAGTCTTCACATCAACCTTCTGGAGATGAAGGCTGTCATTTTGGCGGTGCAACATTGGAGTCATCGTCTCATGTATTCGTCTCTTCTCATTGCGACGGACAATTCCACAGTGATTGCTCACATCAACAAGTTGGGAACAACACGCTCGCTTCCAATGTTTCGCCTTGTGTGGGATCTCTACGAGTGGACTCGTCTTCATCACATCCATCTACACGCCCGCCATGTTCCGGGCCGGCTCAATGTCTTAGCGGACAGCTTGTCTCGTCCGGACACCGTACTTCAGACAGAGTGGCAACTTCATCCGGAGGTGTTCCAGCAGATCTCCATCATCTGGGAGTCGCCGCTGATCGATCTGTTTGCTACGAGAAACAACGCCCAATTGACCCTGTTTGTCAGTCCGATTCGGGATCCTCAAGCCTTCGACATCGACGCTCTGTCAATCAATTGGGACAACTTCCTGGCTTATGCATATCCACCGATCGCCCTAATTCTGGAAGTACTTCAGAAGATTTCCCGTCACGACTGCATCATTCTTCTCGTAGTCCCGTGGTGGCCTCGGCGACAGTGGTTTCCGGTATTGCTCCCGCTTCTCACCGCCCCGCCACGTCGTTTGCCAGTGTGGCCCGACCTGTTACGTCAACCCCACGGGTTATTTCATCACAACCCTCGGTGGCTCAACCTACACGTTTGCAGACTATCCAGAATGCACTCGCTGTCCAGGGATTTTCAGCAGAGGTTGCACGAACGATGGTTTCAGCCAATCGATCTTCCACATCGCAGCTCTATCAGGCGAAATGGGCCTATTTCGTCTCCTGGTGCCGAGGACATGATGCCGATCCCGACTCTGCCTCTGTTTCCCTAGTAGCTGACTTTCTCCTTCATCTTCATCGTGATAAGAAGTTTCAAATCAGCACCATTGAAGGGTATCGATCTGCTCTGGCTAGGGTTTTACGCCTGACTTCGGGTGTAGACATTAGTCTAAACGATAATATCTCTGCGCTCATCCGCGCCTTCGCGTTACAGTCTCGCTGTACGCGCCAACTGTTACCGAAATGGGATATTGGTGTGGTTCTGTGTGCTCTGATTCATCCACCCTTTGAACCTTTGGAATCCGCCTCTATTAAAGCTGTGTCTTATAAGACCGCCTTTCTGGCGGCGTTTGCTTTAGCGTCTAGAGTATCTGAACTTCATGCTCTTGAAAGATCTTCTATGACCTGGACGGCGGATTGGTCTCGTATTTCTTTTCGGCCCATTCCTGAATTTATTGCCAAAAATGAGTCTGTGCGTTCAGGTCCGTGCGCTCAACGATCGTACTCCATTCCGGCGTTGTCAGACTTTGTGCATGGGCTCGAAGACGACCTCCTCTTATGCCCGGTCCGGGCTCTTCGCCACTATCTTACTCGTACCGCCTCCGCTCGCGGCTCTCGGCGCTTGTTATTTCTGTCGCTTCGCCCGTCGGCTTTGCGTGATATTACCAAAAATACCATCGCCGCGTGGTTGAAGAAAACCATAAAATGGTCTTATCAGTTGGCCATAGACGCTCCCCCTCTCTTGTCGAATGCTTCGTCTCATGAGATTCGCGCCATTGCTTCGTCATGGCCATTATGGAAGAATTTATCCCTCCATGACATTGTCCAATCTTGTGCCTGGACGACGAACTCCACGTTCACCAACTTCTATCTGAGAGATATGTCAGTCCAGGCAGAAGGGATATCCACGTTTGGGCCGTTAATAGCGGCCCAACACGTGGTCAACTAAATTCCAAAAAAAGGGGGGGGGGCGGCAGTTTGAATCATCACAGCAAATCTGCAAATTGCTGTATCATCTCATCTCATTCATACTATTGGTCCACAATTGATTGATCTCATATGGAAGGAAGAAATAAGTCAGATGGGATACCTTGGATCCTCTAAAGAGATGTCAGACACTGTATCATCACCCTAAGATGTATGTTTCCATGGTGAGTGTGATCTTTACCTTAACTGCGGTTTTGATTGTGTCCTTCAGGTTGAATCTGACGTCCTTCTCAATGATCTCAGCGCCGTCTTTGCACTCAACTCCCTAAAATGATGGTTGGATGGAAGACGATTGTGGACTGAGAGTGGTGTGACTTGGCGATCACTAGGCCCGGAACAGACCCTGCCTCGACCGGTCTTAGGAACAGCCAAGATAATAAGTCATACCAAGTAGACCGTATATCTCAGGGTTGAAGTCCTCTCTTGGTATAAACGGCTTCCCGAGTAGTACCTATACACTGCGTTGCAGTACTCTCTCGGGGGGAAATTAACAATTTCCACACCACAAACACAGCTACATGGCTGTGAACAATCAAAGATAAGTACATCAGTATCTTATTCACATGTTTAACCTTTTTATATTGATAATCAAGGTTTCATTTGCTGATTATGGATTGTTCATGCTATGCCCATGTTTTCTGTGTTATTCCAGCGGTCACTTAGCCTACTTTGATATACTACAAGTCCGAGGTTCCCACCTCCGTATGTTGGTACTGTGGCATTAATTAAAGCAGGTTTAAGACTTAGGTAGCAAACATCAAACATTTATAAACAATGTTTCTGTTTGTAACTAAGTCAAACCTGCTTTAATTTAATGTGCCCACCCTTCCGTCCCCTCGTACCGCGGCCTTGTTTCATTACTGGTCTCGGTCTGAGAAAGAGGATGAGAAATGAGGCTACAGTCGCCTATATAGTGACCACGCTGGATTTGAGTGGAGAGCTCTCCTGGGGGCGGACAACTCTTCTCCTAGGGGAGTTAACTTTTTCTTTTAAACTTCCGTTTTCTACGTTTGATTGTGCAATTAATAAGGGATTAATGGCATTAATTAAAGCAGGTTTGACTTAGTTACAAACAGAAACATTGTTTATAAATGTTTGATATTGCCCACATGGATGATGTAAAGAGAAGTACATTCCTGCTACATAACAGAAAATCAAATTTGAATTTTAAAGACTTCTGACAAGACCACTTCTGTTTTAGTCTATATGGGCCACAACAATCAAGGTTGAACAACACATATTGACTGCATGTGAGTGTCATTGACACTGATCTTCCAGCATTAATGAACATACCTTGAATACATCAAGAGCCAGTTTCAAAATACAATTCCTTCTTCTCATTCTCAAGGCATTTTTGTTTTTCCAAAAACTATATAATTTATGTTATAGAACTTGAACATAAAATCCATATGAAATGTACTCTTTATTTGGCTGTGCCATGTTGTGTACCTTCTAGTCAGATATACCATGTGAGAGATTTTGGTGTGCATGGCTCTCTATCAATCAAGATGGTCTGTTACTAAATGGAGCAAAGTGGGCTCATTTTATCTGTGCGCTTAGCTGAAAGTTCAACTTTGCTTATTCTTGAGAAGGATTTTATTCTTCAGCAAGGATTTATTCTCCATCAGTCGCGTATATGGATAAATACTTGATGTCAATCATATGTAATATTATATCAACTAAATGCACCTGGGCACCAGGCTTTTCTGGGGAGATCAGTCAGAGGAAGTTACATCGACTATAGGAAGGTCAGCTCTGATAGAGGGAGAATGGGTCGAGTCTCAGGAAGAAATCAATTCACATACATGTACTTATAAATGGCGAGTTTTGTGTTCATATTTTGTTGGTGTTGTTGAGGGGTGATGACAGTGGCTGTGGTACTTTCCCTTTTGCAGTGAATCAAGCTCTTGTTTAGGTGGCGAGAGTTTGACATCAGAGGTTTATTTAGACTGGATGAGTCTCTATTTCATATGTACTATTTAATAATAATAAAATGATCTTTAATAAATATATACGTTTGATAAGTAAATAAATAAAATAAGAAAAAAATGAAAAGCAAAAAAATGAAAACATTATTTTTTAAAATAGAGACTGGACGATTTGATGGGTTTCATCGTGTAAAGATTCCATATGGAGGCGTGGTTAGTCTGAAGTGATTGACCTGTTTTTACCTTCGGTCGTAATATTTGTATCAATTTCATTCTAACACCATACTGTGACGTCTCGGCAGTAACGTCATTCCCATTGTTGAGGTCATAGTAGTAACGTCATTCTCATTGTTGACGTCACATGAACGCATTGCTTCCAGCGTGCGTATATGAACAGACCAATCAAATCCTTTGAGTTGGGGGCGGGGTCACAGAGTTTCATTGGTGACAAAAAATGCATTTTTTCTTGCAAAGTTAGCTCCCTTGTGACGTTCCGTCCAGTCCCTGTTTCAAGCATTTCTTAATAATCAGAGTTACTTTCTTTTGTTTCCCCTTTAAAATACATTATGAAACAGGGGCTAAGGTTTATTGTAATACCCTATTTCTTCTCATTTTTCGAACAGCATTATTTTTTACACAGTAAAACTGACCTTACAGACATGCGTTCGTGTGTAAACATGTATAATCAAGTGAAGAAATTAAAACAATAGCCCAGTTCTTCCCGCCATAACGCCCAAGCCCCCACTCAGCTCACAATGCTATTCACTTCTTTACTTGGCCTCCCAACTGTAAAGATCGTGTGTCAACAAAGCTCCAGTGTTTACGAAAGGATTTAAGTTTACGAGTGAAAAACATCGTCTGCAATATTTCCAAAAATGTTTGTTTTTACACTACACAATACTGATGATGGGAATTCACAATTATCACCTGCATGAACAATCCACTTGTGGTATTTAAGTTTTGGTAGCTGGAGCTTTTGAGTTGCACTTTGTCTGTCGTTCTGACCGTTTACTGTTACCATGATAATTAGGTCTCCCCCAACTATGTTGGTAGGGAGACATCTAGTGTTTGAGCTGTCTGTACATCTGTCCGTCCCCTTTCCTTGTCTGCAAGATATCTTGAGAACTATGGGATGGAATTTCCCCAAACTTGGATGGAAGCTTCACTGGGATAGCCTCCTCACCTGATTATGCGGGGGGGGGGGCATATAGCGATCGCTTTGTCCGTCCGTCTGTCCATCCATCCGTCCGTCCGTCTGTCCATCCGAATTTCTTGTCCGCGCGATATCTTGGTTAATAATTGATGGACAGGATTGAAACTTGCATGGAATATGGCCAGTGCTTCGTAGTTGTGCAGCGTAGAGTTTTTTTCGAGTTCCGGTATAATTTTCAAGAGTTATGACCCTTTTTCTGAAATCTCTGTGAATGGGACTTGTCCGGGCTGGATCTTGGTTAATATTGTATGGACAAGTATGAAATTTGCATGATATGTCGTCAGTGCCCCACAGTTTTGCAGCGTAAAGTTTCTCCCCGTTTCGCTTATATTTTCAAGAGTTATGGCCCTTTGTTCCTGAAAAATCCGTGAATTGGGACTTGTCCAGGCTGGATCTTGGTTAATATTGTATGGACAATTATGAAATTTGCAGGGTATGTGGTCAGTGCCCTGTAGTTGTGCAGTGTGGCGTTTCTCCGTGTTTCGCATATATTTTCAAGAGTTATGGCCCTTTGTTCATCAAGTCTTTGTGGATTGGGACTTGTCAGGGCTGGATCTCGGTTAATATTGTATGGACAAGTATGGAATTTGCAGGATATGTAGTGAGTGCCCTGTAATTGTGCAGCGTGGCGTTTCTCCGCATTTCCCATATATTTTCAAGAGTTATGGCCCTTTTGTTCTTGAAATCTTTGTGAATTGGGAATTCTCCGGGCTGGATC
>JAVTVY010024533.1:82500-94267 GCA_036873755.1 Hanleya hanleyi
TTATATAGCACAGTTTATTGGCACTTCATGAAGTTTATTATTGTGATGTTGTTGGACAGACTAAGAATTTCAAAGAATTGAATTTTTTGAATTTTTTTTTTATTAATGACTGACATTGCTTTACGGCCACCTCCCATACGAATTTCGCAGCCCATCAACAAAATGCTTTATTTATATTTCATTAAACAGTCTTTTTTACAATTCATAATTTGATTAACATTATGGTTTAAAAATGGATTGACAGGACATTGGTTCTGCTAGTGCTGGCATAGACATGTGGCAATGGGGATATTGACAACTGAATGTATCTAAATCTAGACTACATCAGGCCCTGCTTACACAAATAACTAAAATGCAACCAGGGAAAATATGCTGCTATACTGTATGGAGAATTGCAAGTATTCAAGGGAGCTTCGATTCAGGGCATTTTGGTCAAATAGACATACATGTAGTGTAACATTGATACCTGGCATGCCTACGTATTGTATGTTGACCATTCAGCTACAAAATCTGAAGTGGTTGACTTATTGCACAATGCACTTTACACATGAGCAGTGTGACTAACGTCACAGGACCTACGAAGTAGAGTAGGCATTAGGACTTGGAACGCGAACTGAACTCTTGGAAATCCCCGCCCCCAGTTAGAATCCTGCCTATATTAAGATGGGCACCGCCCAAGTCAGAATCGCCAGTGATTTTCATCAAAAATCACGAGAAATTTTCATCAAAAGTTGGTCAGCTCAAGACTTGTTGGTAACAATCTCCTAATGCGCCTTCATTCCAAAAATAAATAACGATCGCCGATTTAATTTCACAATTTGTTAACTAAAGGAAACAGATTGAATAATAAAAAAGTTCAGTAGATTTCAAGCTTTACGTGTGAAAATATATCGATCTCTTTAATGGTTTTCAGTGCCCTTGTCCAGGTTCAAAACAACTTTTTGAATCGCGTTATTTTCTCAACAATACAACAAATTTTTATATATAGTACTATAGTAGAAATGTAGCATTTATGTAGTTTACGGTAATTCAACTCAAGACCAACACCTTCTCTGCACAAGATAATGATTTCATGCCATTCTCCTGAGCATAACCGGTACAAAGGCGAATAAATAGCGTCTACTTACTTTATCTAGTTAAATTCTACCCGAAGAAAATAAATTAAGACCCTTTAAACATGCCATCATGGCTTTGTTTCACCCTCAGTAAACTTTTATCGTTGTTACTGATGCCATATCTTTCTTCTGCTGTGTCATTTAATTGGTTGATGTAGTAAATTTCACCACCAGTGCGTAACTGTAACTTGACCTGAATTTGACGCCTGATGTTGTCTGTGAGGAAATGTTTCAAGGATGTGAAATAGGATACACGTTAAAGTCCACAGTTTTCATATATCTAGATAACAATATACTGAATTGTGTGTAGGCTGGCAAGTTGGTAATAGCAGTGTAGAAAAAGGCACTAACAAATGATGGAAAATTAGCATTTCCTATTTCATTATCCCATCACGTTTTGTACTGTGTTATATATACAGTGAAACATACAGCCAAGGGTTCCCGATGGGCATGACAGTGCACTCGCTGAGCTATAAATAAATAATAAAAAAAATAATTATAAATCAAATTTTCAGCAGAATTCGATCAGCTCAGAACTTGTTGGTAACAATGCCCTAATGCACGTTCGTGCCAAAAATCAAGGTTCTAATGTCAATGGTTCTCCTTATTTTGCCGACGAAAGGACTCGGATGGACTGACTGACTGACTCACTCACTCATTACCGGACAATTTGCGATCTGTAGCCTACTTCGTAGGAATAAGGGGACTGGTGGACACTTGTGTCAACAAAGTAAACACTTCACTCTCCAATACTTATGTAGTAATTTGATCCAGTTCATTGGTATGGCTATCCCTGTGAAGCCCTGAGCTTCCAGATGTCTGGAGATGCATTCTGGCCAATTTTCAATGAATAAAATCACAAATTATCACTCAGTTAATGCTCATTGATAATTCCCTTTCATTGCTAACCAAATTGTCATTTAAAGGAAAAATCTCAATTATCTGACTTAATGTCAAAACCTCCATAACCATTATCATGATTAAAGTTTTTTTCCATTGAACTCTTGTAAATGTGCCATCTCCCTAGGGCTTTAGATTTCACCTGCTTGTTTTTCGGGCATTTGGTCTTCACTAGGTGGTGCTATTTAAGACATGAATGCAGGTAAACATGTGTAACATCATATCTTCTGAACAACGTGTTTGATTTCCATGAAATTTGGGTATAATTATCTTGCAAGATGGGCAAAGGACTGACAAGATTTTGGTGGTGTTGGCGAATTATGGAGACGATTTTTTGCATCTCAAAATAAGATTTTGTTTTCACAAAAATGGAAATTTGCTTCTTAATCAGGGAAAAGTAATTCTGTTTTGCTGAATATAAATGTAACATTCCCAGTGTTATAATTCACATCCGTTGTAAGCCAAATGAACATTTTTTTAAATATATGAAATTCTCATGACTAGTTTGAATAAAACCACAAATAATCACTCAGTTAATGCTCAATTGTTTTGTTTTATGTGGAAGTCCCCAGAATTTATTTGCAACTCGAGATTGAAATTGCACATACCGTTGTATTTTTTTAACTGAAACAGTAGAAAGATTTTTGAAGTGGAACTTCTACATACCTGCTATATGGCACATCTCACCTGGGAAATTTTTACATGTTTATCTAATTGAAGTAATCCACTGGAACCACTGATGATTTTCCAATAATAGAGAAGAGAAGCAACTCTTGAGTAGGGATAACAATTTCAGTCTATATATTTCACTATTAGTTATAGCATCTTCAGCAGTGAGCAAAGTTACAAATAGCTCCATATGCACAGTATATATAGGCAGGGTGCGAAATAGCCCTTTGCCCAGTTGCCCAGGGCAACCTAAATTTCCTTTGGGCAACCAAATTCTGTCCGAATTGCAATGCAATTGGATGTGATGGTTGCCTGTGTTTGCCGATCGGCAACTAGAATTTGTTTGTCTGTTTCTTACCCTGATAGGCATAATGTGTTCTTAGCCAATAAACATTTATGAATAGGTAAGGCAGTAAATTATGTCAGTCGGGTTGGACAGATATTAAAATGCTGTCATTTCCAGAAATTGTTAAATGTTAAGCGATAACCTGACAGCGATCTACAAATGGTGTGATTCAGACATAATCTGCTTATATGGCAAGAACTAAGTAAACTGTACGCAAGTTTACTGTAGTGGGTATGTATCTACATTGAATATTTCTACATGTCGTGAAGTTTGGATAAGGATTGTCATTTTGAGGACCCATTTTGAGATAATATAGGTATAATTTTCATGGCAATCCACATCAGAATTGATGGAAACCTACAAATGTTGTAACTCTCATGTTTCATAATTGTATATTCCCATGTGAGTTACATTTGTAGGTTTCCATCAATTCTGATGTGGATTGCCAAGAAAATTATACCTATATTATCTTAAAATGAGTCCTTGTCCAAACTTCATGACATGTAGAAATATTCAATGTAGGTACATAACCACTATATCACCATACTTTATTCATTTATGTACAGTTTCCTTAATTCTTGTCAAATAAGCAGATAATGTATTGTTTTCACTGCCATCACTGTCGAAATATGGGTACCATGACAGAGTGATAGATCACACAGCCAGTGAAGGTTCCCATTTTTATTGAATGTCGTTATTGCCTAAGTAGTATTAGCAGCATTTTACAACAACAACAATTCGCTGACTTGCAGTGAAAAATAATAGTGAAAGGTATTTATTTTTTGTTCTTTGGCATTTTTATTTGCTGGCATTGTTTCAGATAGAATACAACAGCCTATTTCATACAATCAGGAATGAAAAGAGGGTTAAAATCTTTATGTTCAAACTTACGTAGAAAATATAAAAGTGGCAATTTGAAATTTTATTTTTATTCAATTTTTTAATGTCGGTGGGCTCATGAAACGCAAAAAAAAGTTGATGTTGCCTCACACTGGGTTTCTCCCATTGGTGGGAAGCTGTTCAATTTAAGGTAATACTAACTCCTGTGGTGAAGGAGAAGCTGGTCAATTTAAGGTAATACTAACTCCTGTGGTGAAGGAGCGGCTGGTCAATTTAAGGTAATACTAACTCCTGTGGTGAAGGAGAAGCTGTTCAATTTAAGGTAATACTAACTCCTGTGGTGAAGAAGCTGGTCAATTTAAGGTAATACTAACTCCTGTGGTGAAGGAGAAGCTGTTCAATTTAAGGTAATACTAACTCCAGTGGTGAAGGAGGAGCTGTTCAATTTAAAGTAATACTAACTCCTGTGGTGAAGAAGCTGGTCAATTTAAGGTAATACTAACTCCTGTGGTGAAGGAGAAGCTGTTCAATTTAAGGTAATACGAACTCCTGTGGTGAAGGAGAAGCTGTTCAATTTAAGGTAATACTAACTCCAGTGGTGAAGGAGAAGCTGTTCAATTTAAGGTAATACTAACTCCTGTGGTGAAGGAGAAGCTGTTCAATTTAAGGTAATACTAACTCCTGTGGTGAAGGAGAAGCTGTTCAATTTAAGGTAATACTAACTCCAGTGGTCAAGGAGGAGCTGTTCAATTTAAGGTAATACTAACTCCTGTGATGAAGGAGAAGCTGGTCAATTTAAGGTAATACTAACTTCTGTGGTGAAGGAGAAGCTGGTCAATTTAAGGTAATACTAACTCCAGTGGTGAAGGGGAAGCTGTTCAATTTAAGGTAATACTAATTCCTGTGGTGAAGGAGAAGCTGTTCAATTTAAGGTAATACTAACTCCTGTGGTGAAGGAGAAGCTGGTCAATTTAAGGTAATACTAACTCCTGTGGAGAAGGAGAAGCTGTTCAATTTAAGGTAATACTAACTCCTGTGGTGAAGGAGCAGCTGGTCAATTTTAACCTCTAGCGGTCCACTCTGTGAATATGATCCCAGTTCCATATATAGCTTTTCAATGAGTCGAACCATTAGCTGTTCCAATGACAAATAGTTTTACAATAGTTTACTAGATCTCAACAGAACAAAAATGGTGATTAAATTGTGGATGGATGAGCAAGCCATATGCATAGAGGCACTGTGAGATTACTTTCCTCCAGATAAGATAGGAATTACAGAAGACGGGTGTAGTATTGCCAAAAAAGAATACTGGAAAGGAAAAAAAAGATAAGATAAATACATTAGATCAAGAACGTTTATTCCAGAACAAGAAATTTATTTTCCAATAAATTAATGCCCTAATACTGGAACCATTATTTGTACCAGTAATAATTCACTGTATGTTGAATTACTTGTTCAAAAGCCGAACCATTTCAGTGAGTATTATGAAAGCAAAATTACAGCATTGCAATGGTCCCATACATGCCTGTATATAGATATCAACACCAGATTATGGAACCACATCTGCCCGTATATAGATATCAACACCAGATTATGATTCCACACCTGAAGGTATATAGATATCAACACCAGGTAATGGTTCCATACCTGCCCGTATATAGATATTAACACCAGGTTATGGTTTCACACCTGCCTGTATATAGATAACACCACCAGGTAAATGGAACCACACCTGCCCGTATAAAAATATCAACACCAGGTTAAGGTTCCACAAATGCCCCTATATAGATATTAACACCAGATTATGGTTCCACACCTGCTCATATATGGATATCAACACCAGGTTATGGTTCCACACCTGCCATGTATAGATATCAACACCAGGTTATGCTTCCACACCTGCATGTATATAAATATCAAAACCAGGTTATGGTATCACACCTGCCTGTATATAGATATCAACACCAGGTTATGATACCACACCTGCCGTTTATAGATATCAACACCAGGTTATGGTGCCACACCTGCCGTTTATAGATATCAACACCAGGTTATGGTACCATACCTGCGTGTATATAGATATAAACACCAGGTTATGGTACCACACCTGCCTGTATATAGATATCAACACCAGGTTATGGTACCACACCTGCATGTATATAGATATCAACACCAGGTTATGATACCACACCTGCCTGTATATACATATCAACACCAGGTTATGATACCACACCTGCCTGTATATAGATATCAACACCAGGTTATGGTACCACACCTGCCTGTATATAGATATCAACACCAGTTTATGGTACCACACCTGCCTGTATTTAATATCAACAGTAGATTGTAATATAATATTTACAAACATGTTAAAATTAACAGTTGGCACTGTGGTGAGATATATAAACAGAAATAAATACAGCACTTATATACAATGGAAATGTGTGATATGTAAGGAATAATTATAGTGTTCAATGGGCGACTATTATTTCCTACCCCTGCCCAGGAAATACTGCAAGTATGCATGTATTGAGTAAAAAAGTATTGACATAAATTATGCCAGAATTGTAACAACATAGAGCTTCAAATGGCTATTTCATTAAAGGATGCATGAGCACAGCAACATAGTAGAACATTTCATTCAAAATAAAGTAATACAGCTTCAAGCTCAACCAATATGACACAAGGGTTTCCACTTCCCCTTCTAGGCCATGATTTAATCCAGTTGGAATGTGCATACAGCTCAAAGTATTGTCTATAAAATCTTCTCAGTAATAGCATCAGATGTTAGTCTCAATATTGATAGTAAATGTTCTCGTCATGTTCTTCACACTCGAGCTTCATACATGCTCATCAGGTCTACTAGTCATACATGCACACACTCGGCCACAATTATAAGTTGTAACATGGTTATTTACATGATTATCACAGACCAGTTCACCAGGAATGTTCATATCACCCAGCATGGTGGGCAGTAATGCAGCATGGCGGGTAGTAATGCAGCATGGTGGGCAGTAATGCACGGTTATTTCATGAAACAACCAGATTTTATAAAATAGACCTGTGATATCACATTCAAAACATCAGCTAGGCAAAGTGAGCTCATAATATGCACAGATAGATATACATACCATACACAGGACAGTAACAGTTGTCAGCTTAGCACTTTGTGTTTTACACCATTTATTGAGAGATACACATGTTAGAAAATATATTAAAAACTTACGATTACCTATAACATCTACAGATTAGATAAGTGAAAAAATCGACCATAGAGGTCCATGTCCCCCGCTAGCAGCACCAGTTATGGTGGATTACATCCACCATAACTGGCGCTGCTGCTGCGGGGGCCATGGACCTCTATGGTCGATTTTATTTGGTCGATGAAATCTCATATCATTGATGAAGAGTATGATTTGAAAATGGAGATATCGCTGATGAGCTTAACATAATCTAATACTGCGGATGGCACCCAGATTGGATTATGCACATCCATAAAACATAATACCAACTGTCCTCTCACCAATGTCCATGCACTCCCCAGGCTTGAAGTAGATTGGTTGAATCGTTCTAGAGTTATTGTCCAGACAAGATCTAAATGCTGAAAATCTAAGATGACTGATGATGGCCATCTTGGATTACACAGGTAACTGTAAAGCAATGATAACTGTCCTCTCACCGATGTGAAGCCAAACTGCAAGTTTGAAGTCGATCAGTGGAATTATTCTAGATTTGTTGTCCAGACAAGATGCAACTGCTTAAAATGCAACATAATCCAATATCGCTGGTAGTTGGCAGCCAAATTGGATTATGCTCGTTCATGAAACACAATCCTAATCGGGATCTCATCAAGGTCAAGGGACTTCCCAAGTTTGAAGTAGATCAGTTGAATCGTATCCCAGCTATTGTCCGGACAAGATCAAACTGCTTAAAATCCAATGAAATCCAGTATGGCTGATGGTGGCCATATTGGATTAAGCATGTCCTTGAAAAACAATCCTAATCCTCCTCTCAACAATGTCAAGGCACTCCCCAGGTATGAAGTAGATCGGTTGAATCGTTCTCGAGTTATTGTCCGGACAAGATCCAACTGCTTATAATCCAATATGGCTGACAGCGGCCATAATAGATTACACACATTGCTGAAAACAATCCCAACCGTCCTCTCACCATGTCAAGGCACACCCCAAGTTTAAAGTTGATCGGTTAAATCGTTCACGAGTTATTGTCCGGGCAAGAAAATCTAAGATCCAACTGCTTATAATCCAATATGGCTGACGGCGGCCATATTGGATTATGCACATTGCTGAAAAACAATCCCAACCGTCCTCTCACCGATGTCAAGGCACTCCCCAAGTTTGAAGTAGATCAGTTGAATCGTACTCCAGTTATTGTCCGGACAAGATCAAACTGCTTAAAATCCAATGAAATCCAGTATGGCTGATGGTGGCCATATTGGATTAAGCACGTCCTTGAAAAACAATCCTAATCCTCCTCTCAACAATGTTAAGGCACTCCCCACATATGAAGTAGATCAGTTGAATCGTTCTTGAGTTATTGTCCGGAGAAGATCCAACTGCTTATAATCCAATATGGCTGACGGCGGCCATATTAGATTACGCACATTGCTGAAAAACAATCCCAACCGTCCTCTCACCAATGTCAAGGCACACCCCCAGTTTGAAGTTGATCGGTTAAATCGTTCACGAGTTATTGTCCGGACAAGAAAATCTAAGATCCAACTGCCTATAATCCAAAATGGCTGACGGCGGCCATATTGGATTATGCACATTGCTGAAAAACAATCCCAACCGTCCTCTCGCCAATGTCAAGGCACACCCCAAGTTTGAAGTTGATCGGTTAAATCGTTCACGAGTCATTGTCCGGACAAGAAAATCTTACGGAATTACGGAATTTCGGAATTACGGACACCGGTGTTTCTAATATCCCCCCCCTACTAAGTAGCGGGGGACAAAAAGGTAGGCTACGTGTATGAGCACCAGAAATACCCAACAAAACTTAACTCACAACCTACTCTAGAATGGACAGTAAACACCTGAAATAGCACCTTTTAAATTTCATACATCATATATGATTGTAGTGGAATGATATCCTAATATCTGGAAAGATAAATGAGATGCACCGGTACATCTCGAACACTTCTAGATCAAGAGAGTCACATGCCAATTTGATTGAGCAACTGCCTGAACCTGGAGTTTTCACAAAATTGCACAATTCAGTGTCAACCACCTATAACTTGAGTATAACTTATTGAATAATCTTGTATGAGTGAATGCTCTGCCTCACATCGATGGTCAGGTATAACTGTGTCTGGGCATGCTTTGCCTCGCATTGATCGTCAGATATCACTGTGACTGAGCATGCTCTGCCTCACAATGGATAGATAGTCAGATATCACTGTGTCTGAGCATGCTCTGTGTCACATTGGATAGTCAGATATCACTGTAACGGAGCATGCTCTGTCTCACATTGGATGGATAGTCAGATATCACTGTGAGTGAGCATGCTCTGCCTCACATTGGATGGATAGTCAGATATAACTGTCAGCATGCTCTGCCTCACATTGATGGTCAAATATAACTGTGACTGAGCATGCACTGCCTCACAATGGATAGATATCACTGTGACTGAGCATGCTCTGTCTCACATTGGATAGTCAGATATCACTGTAACTGAGCATGCTCTGTCTCACATTGGATGGATAGTCACATATCACTGAGTGAGCATGCTCTGCCTCACATTGAATGGATAGTCAGATATAACTGTGTCTGAGCATGCTCTGCCTCGCATTGATGGTCAGATATCACTGTGACTGAGCATGCTCTGCCTCACAATGGATAGATAGTCAGATATCACTGTGTCTGAGCATGCTCTGTCTCACATTGGATAGTCAGATATCACTGTAACTGAGCATGCTCTGTCTCACATTGGATGGATAGTCAGATATCACTGTGAGTGAGCATGCTCTGCCTCACATTGGATGGATAGTCAGATATAACTGTGTCTGAGCATGCTCTGCCTCGCATTGATGGTCAGATATCACTGTAACTGAGCATGCTCTGTCTCACATTGGATAGTCAGATATCACTGTAACTGAGCATGCTCTGTCTCACATTGGATGGATAGTCAGATATCACTGAGTGAGCATGCTCTGCCTCACATTGACTGCCAGATATAACTGTGTCTGAGCATGCTCTGCCTCGCATTGATGGTCAGATATCACTGTAACTGAGCATGCTCTGTCTCACATTGGATAGTCAGATATCACTGTAACTGAGCATGCTCTGCCTCACATTGGATGGATAGTCAGATATAACTGTGTCTGAGCATGCTCTGCCTCACATTGACTGCCAGATATAACTGTGTCTGAGCATGCTCTGCCTCACAATGGATAGTCAGATATCACTGTGACTGAGCATGCTCTGCCTCACATTGATTGCCAGATATAACTGTGTCTGAGCATGCTCTGCCTCACATTGATGGTCAGATATAACTGTGACTGAGCATGCACTGCCTCACAATGGATAGATATCACTGTGACAGCATGCTCTGTCTCACATTGGATAGTCAGATATCACTAACTGAGCATGCTCTGTCTCACATTAGATGGATAGTCAGATATCACTGTGAGTGAGCATGCTCTGCCTCACATTGGAAGGATAGTCAGATATAACTGTGTCTGAGCATGCTCTGCCTCGCATTGATGGTCAGATATCACTGTGACTAAGCATGCTCTGCCTCACATTGATTGCCAGATATAACTGTCTGAGCATGCTCTGCTTCATATTGATGGTCAGATATAACTGTGACTGAGCATGCACTGCCTCACAATGGATAGATATCACTGTGACTGAGCATGCTCTGTCTCACATTGGATAGTCAGATATCACTAACTGAGCATGCTCTGCATCACATTGGATGGATAGTCAGATATCACTGAGTGAGCATGCTCTGCCTCATACTGGATTGATAGATATCACTGTGACTGAGCATGCTCTGCCTCATACTGGATTGATAGTCAGATGTCACTGTGATTAAGCATGTTCTGTCTGAAATTGGATAGTCAGATATCACTGCGGCTGAGCATGCTCTGCCTCACATTGGATAGTCAGATATCGCAGTGGTGGAGCATGCTCTGTCTCACATTGGATCGTCAAATATCACTGTAACTGAGCATGCTCTGCGTCACATTGGATGAATAGTCAGATATCACTGAGTGAGCATGCTCTGCCTCACACCGGATTGATAGATATCACTGTGACTGAGCATGCTCTGCCTGACATTGGATAGTCAGATATCACTGTGACTGAGCATGCTCTGCCTCACATTGGATAGTCAGATATCGCAGTGGTGGAGCATGCTCTGTCTCACATTGGATCGTCAAATATCACTGTAACTGAGCATGCTCTGCGTCACATTGGATGAATAGTCAGATATCACTGAGTGAGCATGCTCTGCCTCACACCGGATTGATAGATATCACTGTGACTGAGCATGCTCTGCCTGACATTGGATAGTCAGATATCACTGTGACTGAGCATGCTCTGCCTCACATTGGATAGTCAGATATCGCAGTGGTGGAGCATGCTCTGTCTCACATTGGATCGTCAAATATCACTGTAACTGAGCATGCTCTGCGTCACATTGGATGAATAGTCAGATATCACTGAGTGAGCATGCTCTGCCTCACACCGGATTGATAGATATCACTGTGACTGAGCATGCTCTGCCTGACATTGGATAGTCAGATATCACTGTGACTGAGCATGCTCTGCCTCACATTGGATAGTCAGATATCGCAGTGGTGGAGCATGCTCTGTCTCACATTGGATCGTCAAATATCACTGTAACTGAGCATGCTCTGCGTCACATTGGA